>OZ035840.1:20827567-21129380 GCA_964034765.1 Knipowitschia caucasica
GCGCATGTGACCGCAGCCTAAGAGGGGCAAATGAGAGGAGGAGCGCTTATAAAGCCACCAGGACGGCTCTTGGGAAAGCAGGCGCACCCTAAACACTGACCTTAAAAGCCGTTTTACCACATCAGCATAGCTCTCACACACGCTGTCTGCCATCTGCCCTGAACAATGCAAACCAAGATTCATCCGTGAAGAGAACACCTCTCCAACGTGCCAGACGCCATCGAATGTGAGCATTTTCCCACTCAAGTCTGTTACGTCGACGAGCTGGAGTCAGGTCAAGACCCCGGTGAGCATGCAGTTCAGCTTCCCTGAGACGCTTTCTGACAGCTTGTGCAGAAATTGTTTGGTTATATGCAAACCAATTGTTTCAGCAGTTGTCTCAGTGGCTGGTCTCAGACAATCTTGGAGGTGAACCTGCTTGATGTGGAGATCCTGGGCTGGTGTGGTTACACGTGGTCTGTGGTTGTGAGGCCGGTTGGATGTACTGCCATATTCTCTGAAACGCCGTTGGAGACGGCTTATGGTGGAGAATTGAACATTCAATGCACGAGCAACAGATCCGGTTGACATTCCTGCTGTCAGCCAATTGCACGCTCCCTCAATGCTTGTGGCATTTTGCTGTGAGACAGAACTGCACATTTCAGGGTGACCTTTTATTGTAGACCGTCTAAGGCACACCTGTGCACTAATCCTGATGTCAGATCAGCATCTTGATGTGGCACACTTGTGAGGTGGGATGGATTATCTCAGCAAAGCAGAAGTGCTCACTATCACAAATTTGGACAGATTTGTGAACGATGTTTGAGAGAAATGGTATTATTGTGTATCTGGAATGAATTTTAGATCTTTAAGTCCATCTCCTCTCCAGGTGGGTGGAGAGGTCCTTCCTCAAGTGGAGGAGTTCAAGTATCTCGGGGTCTTGTTCACGAGTGAGGGAAGGATGGAGCGTGAGATTGACAGGCGGATCGGTGCAGCGTGCGCAGTGATGCGGTCTCTGTATCGGACCGTTGTGGTAAAGAGGGAGCTGAACCGAAAGGCGAAGCTCTCGATTTACCGGTCAATCTTCGTTCCCTCCCTCACCTATGGTCATGAGCTTTGGGTAGTGACCGAAAGAACGAGATCGCGGATGCAAGCGGTCGAAATGAGCTTCCTCCGTAGAGTGGCTGGGCGCTCCCTTAGAGATAGGGTGAGGAGCTCGGTCACACGGGAGGAGCTCGGAGTAGAGCCGCTGCTTCTCCACGTCGAGAGGAACCAGTTGAGGTGGCTCGGGCATCTGTTCAGGATGCCTCCTGGACGCCTTCCTGGGGAGGTGTTCCGGGCACGTCCCACCGGGAGGAGGCCCCGGGGAAGACCCAGGACACGCTGGAGAGACTATGTCTCTCAGCTGGCCTGGGAACGCCTTGGGGTCCCCCCGGACGAGCTGGAGGAGGTGTGTGTGGATAGGGAAGTCTGGGCGTCTCTGCTTAGACTGCTGCCCCCGCGACCCGGCAACGGATAAAGCGGAAGAAAATGGATGGATGGATGGAAGTCCATCTCATGGAAAGAGGTTCCACCAGAAGTCAGACATGAAGAAACACACCTTCATCCACACAGGTGCTCTTCTACTCCCACTCTACACACACTGCAAACACACACGACACACACAAACACAACACACCCACTACACACAAACTACAAACACACTACAAGCAGAGTGTCCTGAAAAGCGCTATATAAAACCAATGCATTATTATTATTATTATTAATAAACTACACACGCACGCACACACACACACACACACACACACACACACAAACACCTACTACACACTATATACACCTAATAGACATTATAGACGCCTATTTAAAACACTACATAATACACACCCACTACACACAAACACACAATAAGCACTACACACACACACACACACATACACACACACACACTACACACAGCCTGGTGTCTGACCCATGTCCTCCACAGGTGAGAAACCACATGTGTGTAAAGTGTGCGGTAAAGGATTCAGCCAGAGTTCTAACCTCATCACCCACAGCCGCAAGCACAGCACCTACAGGCCCTTCCACTGCCCCCAATGCGAGCTCAGCTTCCAGCGCAGAGTGGACCTACAGCGCCACCAGGAGATGCCCTGTGTGTACAACACATACACATGCACATTTCCCTGGAAATAAAGGCACTTAAGAAGGAAAGCTGATGTTGCCGTAAACTGGATTATAATATGGCAAATACTGTATTTATCTCTCATCTTCTCACAAGACTGTGTCTCCACAGAAAACGGAATACTGTATTCAGGACAATACACACCAGAAACCAGCCGTTTAAAGTAAAAGGATGTGTTATTTCCTTTTTTAAGCCATTTATTTTAAAGGGCCCTTATTAAGCTTTTCCACTTTTCTCTGGTTAAACATGATTACAGTGCTATTAGGGCGGCAGTAGCTCAGTTGGTAGAGCGTTGGCCTTTGAGCCAGAAGGTCGTGGGTTCAAGCCCCGCTCAAGACTTTCACCACCATCTCCCACTGACTACTGACGTTGTGTCCTTGGCAAGACACTTAACCTCTGGGAACACCAGCCACAGTGGGGCGGCTGCGGCTGTAAAGTGCCAAACTGCCGTTGTGTCCTTAGGCAAGACACTTCACCCCCATTGCCTAGAATGAGTCTGGTGTGTGTGTGTGTATGAATGGTTGGTGGTGGTCGGAGGCGCCGATGGCGCATACTGGTTGCCTCGCTTCTGTCAGTGTGCCCCAGGGCAGCTGTGGCTACAGTAGTAGTTTATCACCACCGTGTATAATGACATGTGAAGCGTCTTTGAGTGTCCAAAAAAGCGCTATATAAAACCGATGCATTATTATTTGGCCTTCATACACAAGTCCTGAGTAGATTTTTCATTGATTCCGTCAATCTTAAATTAGAGAGCGATCTTTCTCTTTCATTCTCGAGAGGCACAGAAACGAGCTGATTCAAATTGTGACGTGGCACAATCCGTGACGTCAAAAGCGTCACTGATTGACAGCGAGGAAAAACTGAACCAGCGAATCAGTGCCATCTATGCAGCCCATGCAGCAGGGCTGGACTGGCCATCGGGCGTACCGGGCAATGGGCCGATGCCCATATTTGGGCCGGTTTGTCTGCCTCATACAAAAAACATGTTTGTGAAAAGTGTAAATCCGTTGAGAAATGTTTGAGGGGAGCGCGCGTGTCCGCGGGGCACCTGCTGTATGTACTCGAACGGGATTCCACCACCTCAGCGGCCGCAGTGTTCCCGCATCCCGCATCCAGCGGCTCTGAGCTGGACGCAGGAACCGCTCACCGGGAACCGCTCACAACACAACACGGTGAGCGCGTAGCCGCAACGTGACCATGTACCCAAGACCATAAACGCGCACAGGACCATGCATGTCTTTTCGTAATTTGTGCACCCAATAAATACACCGCTGCAGAAAACAGTCTGCGTCTCCCCTCTCCTCTAAATTAAAGCTCGGGTACCTACATTTTCCATTGCATTAAAAGTTCATGTTTGAGCCCAAAAGTAAAATGTTGTGAACAGATTAAACAGATTTAGAGCCAGCTAATGGCTGACAATATGCATTTCAGAAATGTTTACCAATTCTCATCCCTGTAACAAACAATAGTGTTGTCTGTGTCACCTCCCTCACTCTGAGACATGTTTATTACTCTGTTTAATGTAGACTATTGTACTTTATTTTATTGTTGAAACTGCAGACATCCTGATCCTCTACAGTATTTGCTTCCACATACTGTATAAACCAGGGGTCGGCAACCTTTAGTGCCCCTAAAGTGGCTCCTGGAGCCTTTTCAAAAATGTCTGAAAATGGAGTGTGAGGGCTATATTTTATTTCTAGTTTCAATGTGGTTTCTGTAGGAGGAAAAACATTCTTAACGTTTTTCAATGCTGCAAAAACTTCAATTTCATTTTCAATTTTAGCATTTCTGTCAACGTAGTGCGTCATATCCTGTGACGCGCCCGTGCCAGGCGGCCGCTGCTGTAAACAAACCGGTGTAACGCCGAGATACACTGTCTTGAAGAGATACTGACAGTTTTCAAAAGGTTCAAGGAGCCATATTTGACAAAAAACAAATAAACAGCGTTGTATAAGGCTTATATGAAGGTAACAGGGGCTGAAGCTGTATTAGCTACATTAGCTACATTAGCTACATTAGCTACCTTAGCTACCTTAGCTACATTAGACTAATATCTAAATGACAAAGTAAAGGCTAAACACATAAAAACCATTCATGATTATCAAATGTGTATTTTCATTGCAGCATGTCCTGGAGAGAATGACGCACCACGTGACGACTCTGCTTTAATTTTAACCTTCATGCAATTGTACAAATAGAGTAAATAAATATGCTTTTTGGCTCCGAGTTCACCTGCATCACTGTCTGTTCATATCCATCACAGGCTGAAGTTTGCTGGAGCTGAATGTCCTTAATGGCCTTTTCTTTCACCGTCTTTGCGAAGGTTTTTGAAGTCTGAAAATAGGTGCTCTGACTTTATGATGAATGAATCTTTCAGTGAAGGGTGTTTAAAGCTTCATTGTTCCTCCTGTTGCAACAAAACTTCTCATTACATCGCAAACATGAAGCAGTCCTTCCTCATTGACTGAAAGCAAATGTTCATTCTCATTCTTAGTCCAGTCTTATCGACTCTCTCTCTTTATCTTTGGGATCCATGCGCACACACAGTCTATAATGCTCACACGCAGGTGTAACGCCGAGATACACTGTCTTGAAGAGATGCACTGCCTCAGCTGTTTATGATGTAATGCAAACCTGCGCATGCGCGTCTCACGGCAACCGACGCATACCAAGATGGCGGACCGTGAATTGCTTTAAAAGTTGAAATACGAACGAATTAAGACACGAATGTCACTTTTAATGCAATTTGAGGCGAGATGTTGATGGTTACAGGTGTAACGCCGAGATACACTGTCTTGAAGAGATGCACTGCCTCAGCTGTTTATGATGTAATGCAAACCTGCGCATGCGCGTCTCACGGCAACCGACGCATACCAAGATGGCGGACCGTGAATTGCTTTAAAAGTTGAAATACGAACGAATTAAGACACGAATGTCACTTTTAATGCAATTTGAGGCGAGATGTTGATGGTTCCGTTTTGTCTCATGTGGGTTTTAAGAGTCAAAGTTTTGTGTAAAGTTTAGTTTAAGCAGCCACCTGCGCCTGTGAAACCACAAAGCTAATGTTTTCATAGCAGTCCGCGGCTGCTGACGTAGGCTGATGACGCGTCCTGTGGCAACTCTACACTGGTCTGTCGGGTTGATAATGGAAATAATAAATTTCATTCAATACATGGATCGTACTGTATTTAATATGATTAACAATAGTGTGTTCAAACAAAATATTTAATTAGATTGATTTTTTTCCCCCATGTTCCATTATCAACCCGACAGACCAGTGTAAGAGTGTAGAGTGGCCACAGGACGCGTCATCAGCCTACGTCAGGAGCCGCGGACTGCTATGAAAACTTTAGCTTTGTGGTTTCACAGGCGCAGTTGACTGCTTAAACTAAACTTTGCACGAAACTTTGACTCTTAAAACCCACATGTGACAAAACGGAACCATCAACATCTCGCCTCAAATTGCATTAAAAGTGACATTCGTGTCTTAATTCGTTCGTATTTCAACTTTTAAAGCAATTCACGGTCCGCCATCTTGGTATGCGTCGGTTGCCGTGAGACGCGCATGCGCAGGTTTGCATTACATCATAAACAGCTGAGGCAGTGCATCTCTTCAAGACAGTGTATCTCGGCGTTACACCTGCGTGTGAGCATTATAGACTGTGTGTGCGCATGGATCCCAAAGATAAAGAGAGAGAGTCGATAAGACTGGACTAAGAATGAGAATGAACATTTGCTTTCAGTCAATGAGGAAGGACTGCTTCATGTTTGCGATGTAATGAGAAGTTTTGTTGCAACAGGAGGAACAATGAAGCTTTAAACACCGTTCACTGAAAGATTAATTCATCATAAAGTCAGAGCACCTATTTTCAGACTTCAAAAACCTTCGCAAAGACGGTGAAAGAAAAGGCCATTAAGGACATTCAGCTCCAGCAAACTTCAGCCTGTGATGGATATGAACAGACAGTGATGCAGGTGAACTCGGAGCCAAAAAGCATATTTATTTACTCTATTTGTACAATTGCATGAAGGTTAAAATTAAAGCAGAGTCGTCACGTGGTGCGTCATTCTCTCCAGGACATGCTGCAATGAAAATACACATTTGATAATCATGAATGGTTTTTATGTTTTTAGCCTTTACTTTGTCATTTAGATATTAGTCTAATGTAGCTAAGGTAGCTAAGGTAGCTAATGTAGCTAATGTAGCTAATACAGCTTCAGCCCCTGTTACCTTCATATAAGCCTTATACAACGCTGTTTATTTGTTTTTTGTCAAATATGGCTCCTTGAACCTTTTGAGTTGCCTGGGCCGCTTAAAAGGAAAAAATGCCCGGGCCGTTTTTTTGTCCCAGTCCAGCCCTGCCATGCAGCCTCTCGCTGAGTCCAGCGGGTGGTCCATAGACAGTAAATAAGCGTCCGTGCTAGTTTGTGTTAGCTTCCCGTGACTTGTAGAAACTGTGTTGTTGGTGTAAATATGTGACGATAGTATTTGTCCCAAAGACGGAGAATGAGGCGACTGGAGATCGACATTGTTCACGGGGATATCTGCCTCATAATTTATTCTATTTTGTTCTAGCTGGAAAGAGTGTATAAAATAAGGCTTGCTGAAAGTGAAAATGAAAGTTCACATTAGCCACAATGTTGTACATATACTGTAGAATACTTTTGAGAATTAAAAATATAGGAGGATTTTCTACTTCCGGGTGGATCATCAAGACTTGTTCCAGACCTTGAGTCCGTAATTAACCCGGATCTATAGCCCGTCCGTCCGTGGGAGCGGATCCCTTTCTGAGGTTTCTCACTTTTTCCCACTGGGTTTTTTTAAAGAGTTTTTCCTTGCCGATGCAGGAGGGTCCGTTGGGCAGTTAGTGTCCAACTAGAAGGACTGTGGTGATGATCCAGGACACTTTAACATTCTACAAAATGTATGACATTTATCAACATGTGTTCTATATTCTTTTTGTGTCCTAACTGTTGATTCTCTGATCTATGTTGGTGATTCAATGGTTTTGTTAAGTCCTCTGAGATGACTTCTGTTGTGATTTAGGGCTATACAAGAATAAATTGTATTGTATTCAAGTTCAAGTTCAAGTTGTCTTTATTGTCCCACTAGGGGAAATTGGTTTTGCAGCATAAATCATCTAAAAAAAAAAACAGGCAGATACAGTAAAATCACAACATTGAGAAAACAAGAACAAAAGAGAATGTCACAAAACAAATTTTCAGCGCAAAGGTTTGTAAAAGTGCTATGTGCTGTTAAGGTGCTTCACAGTTGTTGGGATAAATGTAGTTCCCAACCGTTTTGTCCTACACCCAAGAGCCCTATAGCGTCGTCCTGAGGGTAAAAGTTCAAACTGCTCCCTCAGGGGGTGGTCCAAAGAACCAATGATAGAATTGGCCTTCCTCAGCACTTGTATTGTATAAAAGATGATATAATTGCAATCACACCTGTTTCTTTCCTTTATGTAATTGTAAATTGTAAGTCATTGTAAATTTGTGGTTGACGAATCAAAGTTTGAATAAACTAAAATAAACCTAAACCTATGAATAGTTTACACACAAAAGTCACAAGTTTAAAATGAGTCTCATGTCACTACACCTCTGCTCTGAGAAGGAACCTCCTTTCACCAATACACCTTTTTGGACTGACTGTATACTGTAATGTACTTTCTCTTTTATATTCATATTTCAAAATATGGACCAATTGAATTTGAGACTGAAATTAAGATTCGTAAAATGACACCAAAGCAGACATTGCAGGTTAGGAAAAAGGGAAAACATTTATTGAGCGCTTGACTTGGCTGGGCTGGTGGGTCTCTGGAGCAGGAAGGTGGTCTGGGAAAAAAGACAATTTGAATGAATAACAAGGCAAAACATGTTAACACAAGCTGAAGTTTGAAGTTTCACTAGATTCAAGCTAAAGATAGGTCTGTACCACTGTAGATGTCATGGTGTGGATTTTGTATTTTGTTTTTAGTTTTACTTCCCGACTTGTTCCACAGTTGATTGCCTGCCCTAATGTGTTTCACCTGTGTCTCTGTGTCTTTATGTGCTCTGTGCTCTTCCCCCATTTGTTGCTGGTTCATTGTCTTTGTTCCTGATACGTGTGTTTAGTTTGGATTTTGTTTTTTCAATGGACTTTTATCATAATTAAATCATTCTTTTGCATTCTTGCATTCTGGGTCCTTCCTTCAGCTCACCTTGTCACAGTAGAACAATCTGGCAGTGTGACCTGGAGAGCTTGATTGTAGGAGTCAGGTGTAACTGCTCAGAGATCCCACCAGCAAAACACCAATCCTGCAAGACAGAGACCAGGAGACTCAGAGACCAGGGAACAGACAGACACATGGGGCAAAGATATATATATATAAGAATCAATGGAAGTTGAAATAAGAACCCCTCTTTGTGGTGGGTCAGTAACTGAAAACTATGGTTTTGCCCCACATTATATACAAATATATACATAGACCACCCTTACCTGCAGTGTCCTGTGTGCTGTCCCCCCTTGTCCTGGATGCCCTGTGAGGTCTGAGATCCAGATCTAGAGTTGATCCAGCATCTGTTGTTCCGCTCCCCACTGCTCTATACTATTTAACACTAAATACAATTTAGTGTTGAGAGAACAGATTTTTAAAAGAACATGCGATGTCTGTCCTCAAGAGTTCACCTGAGTATGTGTTGGATGAGAGAAGGCACGCTCCTTTTGTGGCACCAGCAGCTGCCACAGCTGATCAGGCGCTGCCACAGCTGATCAGGCGCTGCCACAGCTGATCAGACGCTGCCACTCTTTCTGCCACTGGCATTTTCAGTAGCAGCTAGAAGCTTGGTAGCATTTTAGCCTGAATGTCCCCCAGGGCAGGTAAAGGTGCCCTGAGTGTTGTCCTTGGTGTAGCTGGAAAAACAAGCACAGCAACAGTAGGTCAAGATGCTCTTTGCTGAGTTTACAAAGGAAGTAGTCTCTGCTCTAAAGTTTGAAGTTTCATAATATTCAAGCTTAAATAGGTCTGTACCACTGTAGAGAAGGAAAAATTTGCCTGTGAGACCTGGAGAACTTGATTGTAGGAGTCAGGTGTGCCTGCTCAGAGATTCCTCCAGCAAAAAAAAACAATCCTGGAACACGCAAGAGTGAGAATAAGAGACAAGGGAATAGACAGACACATGGGGAACAGAGCACTTATTGTCTCCACCAATATACAAATGAATTAATTCAGATGAAGTTGAAATAAGAAACCTTCTCAATGGTGGGAAAACTGTCAGTAAGTGTCAAATATGTTTTTGCCTCACTTCATACATAGACCACCCTTACCAGCAGGGCTGCTCCAGTCTCTGAGCTTGGATCAGGTCCTGTGTGCTGTCCCTCTTGTCCAGGATGTCCAGTGAGCTCTGAGACGTGTGATCCAGCATCTGTTGCTCCACTCCCCGACGCTCTGCACTCAAGGAAGGCAAGTGCTTAAGAGACCAGGGAAAAACAGACACATGTGGAGCATTACCTGCAGTGTTGTGAGACCTTTGTGGGCCTGCTCCAGTCACAGGACCTATCTTGGATCAGGTCCTGAGTGCTTGTCCTGGATGAGCTCTGTGACGTGTGATCCAGCAACTGTGGCTCTGCTCCCCAATGCTATCTGCACTCAATGAAGACAAGTACTTCTGCGGCACCTCTCTGCAGCTGCACAAATACAATTTAGTGTTGAGAGAACAGATTTTTAAAGAACATGTGATGTCTATCCTCGATAGTTCACCTGGGTCTGCTCTGGACACTGATGTCTGTCCTCCAGAGTTCACCTGGGTCTGCTCTGGACACTGATGTCTGTCCTCCAGAGTTCACCTGGGTCTGCTCTGGACACTGATGTCTGTCCTCCTAAATTCACCTGTTTCTGTTCTGCCACTGGCATTTTCAATGGCAGCTAGAAGTTTATCGGCATGTCCAGTGGCAGATAGAAATTATGTGGCATGTCCAGTGGCAGCTGGAAGCTTAGTGGCACGTGGTGCCCTGATTGTTCTTCTCAGCAGAGATCATTTTGCAGTGGGTCAAAATACTCTCCGCTGAATTTACAAAGGAAGCTGTACCAGTGTACGTGTTGTTACTGAAAATACCACTAAAGTTTACAGCTGCCCTGAAATTGTGACAGCTGCCACTGGTCAGGCAGGCTCCTTTTGTGTCATAGCCACAAAAGGAGCCTGCCTCCACTGCTCTGGACACAGATGTCTGGCTCTACTCTTGCTGTTGAGATTCCTGAGAGGGGGAATCAGGAAGCAGAAGAAAGAAAATAAGGAGGAAGGGCAAACATTTTGGTCCTCTGGAACTGGATCTGATCTAAGGAAGAAAACTGTGGAAGAAGGATCAGAGGAATTTAGAGGACAGAGATGGGGTTAGGAGGAAAGAAAGGCAGGGAGAAGAGGAGGAGGAGGCAGGGAGGAGATAGGGGGGAGGGGATGGGTGGGAGGGAGAAGAAGTGGCAGGCAGGGGTAGGATTGGAGAGAGGGAGGGAGAGTCACAAGGAAGGAGAGAAGAGAGAGGGGCTGGGAAGGTTAGGACGAAGGAGAGCGGGAGGAAGAAGAGGGAGCAGGGGAGAGGGGAGGAGGGGAGAAGGCAGGAGCAGGAGACGAGCAGCGCCGCCTCTTGGAGCTGTTCTCAGCAGAGCACTCGGACCTGCTACGTTTGTGGGAAGAAGAGGGAGTCGGAGAAGCAGTGTTAGGAACTGTAGGGCAATCTGGGTCACGGACATCTGACACAGAGAGAGAAGGGAGATCTGGACCTAAAACCAACTCCTCTGGATCTGGGGAGGAAGAGTGTGAGGGGGAGGCAAGGAGGGGAGAAGGAGGAGCACTGCCAGGAGGAGAGAGGACAGCTGCACCAAGGATGAGAGGAACCTGAAGAGGAGAAACCGTGGGGGAGGCAGGAGCTGGATCTAAAGTCTGCACAAAAAAGTCCAGGAACTCCTCAAGGCTCTGGAAATCAGAGGCAGAAAAAGATGATGAGGAAGGCGCAGAAGGAGAAGAGGGAGAGGCTGGACCTGATGGGGAGGAAAGAAAAGGAGAAGGAGGGGCAGAAACAGGAGGGGAAGAGGCGGCTGCACCATGACTAGCAGGAACCTGAAGAGGAGAAGTAGTGGGGAGGCAGCTGAATCCAGAGTCTGGACGAAAACGTTCAGGAACTCCTCAGGGCTCTGGAAATCTGAGGCGGAAAAATCAGAAGAGCAGGAAGAAGAGGGAGACGTGGGAACCGGAGAGGAAGGTGCTGGGGAAGGACAAAGAAAGTAAGGAGAATCAGGAGGTGAAGAAAGAGGGGGGGAGGGAGGCTGAACATCAGAATCCACAACATCCGCCTGCGGAGGGAGAACCACCAGCTGAGGGTCGTCCACCTGCGGGGGGTAGAAGCCCTGAGGAGGGTAGTCCACCTGCAGGGGAAAGAGACCCTGCAGACGGTAGTCCCCCTGCGGAAGGTAGTCCACCTGTGGGGGATAGAAACCCTGCGGACGGTAGTCCCCCTGCGGAAGGTAGTCCACCTGTGGGGGATAGACACCCTGCGGAAGGTAGTCCACCTGTGGGGGATGGAAACCCTGCGGACGGTAGTCCACCTGTGGGGGATGGAAACCCTGCGGACGGTAGTCCACCTGTGGGGGATGGAAACCCTGCGGAAGGTAGTCCACCTGTGGGGGATGGAAACCCTGCGGACGGTAGTCCACCTGTGGGGGATGGAAACCCTGCGGACGGTAGTCCACTTGCGGGGGATGGAAACCCTGCGGACGGTAGTCCCCCTGCGGAAGGTAGTCCACCTCTGGGGGATAGACACCCTGCAGACGGTAGTACCCCTGCGGAAGGTAGTCCACCTGCGGGGGATGGAAACCCTGTGGACGGTAGTCCCCCTGCGGACGGTAGTCCACCTGTGGGGGATGGAAACCCTGCGGAAGGTAGTCCACCTGCGGGGGATGGAAACCCTGCGGACGGTAGTCCACCTGCGGGGGATGGAAACCCTGCGGACGGTAGTCCACCTGCGGGGGATGGAAACCCTGCGGACGGTAGTCCACCTGCGGGGGATAGAAACCCTGCGGAGGGAGGACCACCTGCGGGAGATAGAAACCCTGCGGAGGGAGGACCACCTGCGGGGGATAGAAACCCTGCGGAGGGAAGGGAAGATAAACCCGATCTTCAAGGTGACCTAAAATAAGAACAAAAAACAAGTCAAATATGTGTCGTTTTTAGCATCATTCATGCCTGTTTGAAATATTGAAATCCTATTCTGCAAGACGCTGTTGTTCCACTGAGGCCTCTACACTAGGGCTGGGCGATATGGCTGAAAACTATATCACAATATAAGTAATTCATATCGGTCGATAACAATATTGATTATTATTATTTTATTTTTTTACTTGAATAAATACGTTTGTCTTGTCTGCTAACACATGTTTCTCTCAGCCCCTTAGGCACCACTAGGCAAGCCCCTTTTTCTGCTACCGTCCTCAGCCATCTAAACCTACTGTGCCTACCCGGTTCTCTTACACCTTATCAGCTTCGTGTCAACATTGCCTCCGGCTTCAGTCACCACGCCCTCGCACTCCCGGCGTTCGCCTTCGGAACCTACCTTTCCGCGCCCACCTGATCATCACGACATTTCTCTATGCCACATCCACTCCTCTTGGGCTGAGGTTCCGCTTCTCATTTCTCGTCCGCCCCCCCTCTCCCCTTCAGCCTTCTTTCTCCTGTCTTCCAACGCCCCTAGCTTCCCATCCCCCGTCCCCCCCCTTTATCCGCCTCATGCTCTCCCCTTGCCATGTTACGCTATGTCGCCCCTCTCGGTGGGTCACCTCCCACTTCCACTCGATGTCGTACCTGCGTACTTCCTCTACCAATTAGTACTTCTTCTCTGACATCTGATCGACACTACCCCAGGCTTCATGCAATCCACCCTCGCTCGGTTCTCTATCCCCCACTGCTCACAACCTTCTTCTTTTCTCTACTTTTTTATCCCCATTTGCCCCTCCGTCACCCTCCCCTCAGCCCTTCCCACCGCCCCTTCCACCCTCTTTCTCACACCCCCACTCGTACCACCCACCGCAGACCTCCTCCACAATCGTACTCCACCTCTTCCATTTGTCCGCATCCCGTGCTCCTACCACATCACCCACGGTCGTTCCTTCGTCTAACCCGTTTCACCTGCTACCCGCCCGTCTGTATTGCCACGCATAAGTTCATCCTGCCATTCCAGTCCCGTTCTTTTGGCGCAACTTGCCCACGCTCTATGGCCGCCGAAAGCGAGTGAACACGTTAATCGGCGTAGCTATGTGGTAAAGAGACACAACATGACTGTTCATACCACCCACCCACACTGATCCTCTTTGCACCGTTGGCCTTCTCCTCTCCCCGGGCGGTTCCTCCCCGTCCTATCTTTCCATTGTACATCTACTCTGCCCCATCCTTCCGATGTTCCGGCTGACCACTCCTTCTCCTGTCCTCCCCCTCTTAGCCTACCATCCAGAGTGCTCATCCTCAGCTACGACACCTTCACCACTAGTTCTCCTGCGCTGCTTTCGACCACATGCACTGAGACTTCTTTCTGTTCTCCAGCTCCCTACTGCCACCGACTCTCCCATCACCCTTACCTCCAACGCGATCACCTGCGTCCCCAACCCCGCCATTCCCCCCACGCCCCTGAGTTTCACCCCCGTCTCCTTGACGCTTTCCTCCTGTCACTTCTCCCTACCTCCCAATACACTTCCGGGGAGCAACAATTCACCACCCAGTACCCCCTCACTCCTTTCTGACCTGCTCCTGCGCCGTTCCAACGACGCCTACTCCCGCACACTTGCCTCTTTCCATATCTTGACGCTGGCATTCCTGCCTCCCCGGCGTCGTCCCCTCCCTACCTAACTAGCTTCTCTCCCGTTTCTACTGTGTATCTGTTTTCTTAGTCTATCCTAAACTCTACTCCTAGTGTACCCCCCCCTCCGCACCCAGTATTCGCCACCAAACACGGCGCCTTATACTTTCCTGCGCTACCCGGCGGGCGTACTCGTCTCGGCGTCCGTCTCTGGTCTCGCACGCTCACCCGTGTGCGCTGTGTCAGGGCCTATTCTCAGCACACCACCCTATCAGTTGTCATGCACGCACACATTGCACGTTCTGACCGAACCCGGGGGGGTGCTCACCCAAACGGCGACTCTGGAGCTCACACTCTCATTCTCACCGGTCCGGTGGGACGTCGCGCGCTGTTTGACGCCCGGCCCCGCCTCCGGCACTTCAACCCGATACGACCTCGATCACTCCGGTCTACCGGCTACTTTCGTCACTCCTCCCGATCCCCCGCCACCTTTCACCCTCTCCTGTTAATCTCCCGTCGTTCCGTTACTCGTTTCAGTCACTCAGTCTCACATTCACCTCTGCCCCGTAGTACGGCGTCTTGTTTTTGCCCTCCCTCCACGTACCGCAGTCCGTCTCTCTTCAGACAACATCGTGTCTTCCCTCCTCCTTCCCTCCTCCGTTATCTCGTCAGCATCTACGCCCGGCACTTTGTACTCTCGACGCCTCGCTCGTTGGTTTGCGGACCTGCGGTTTTGCGAGCCGTGATGATATCCGGTGCACAACTCCTCTCTAACTCCGCGTGTAACTTCTCACCTTTATCCCCATCTTGTCTCTCTTCCTTCGCGTCCTGCCACAGTTTGTCCCTGTGTGGGGGGCTGCCCTTACCACAACCCCTCTTATCGGCTCTCCTCGGGGGAATTGCTTCTCCCGACGCTCCTGTGATCACATGCGGGTTCCCTACGGCCCCCACCAGCTGCCCAGTCACGAAGCCTCCCTTGTTTCTACGTGTCCTCACTCTATCTTCCCACCCTCCCCCGATGTGTCCGACACCTGGTGCACGTTCGCCCCCCCCCACCTTTATTTCTCCTGTGCGTCTCATACCTTCCGCCCCTTCTCTCGCCCCTCTCTGCTGTCGTTCTCGTTTGCACTGTCGCCACGGCGCTTAATGCCCACTCTGTTCAGTCCTGTTTTCCACGACCACCTATCCCAGCGTCTGCTCCCCCTAGCTCACGCCGCCCGAATCCGGCTTTCCCTCGTATGCCTCCCGCGTCTCCCACGATTTTGTTGCTTATGTCCACGCCATTTTGGTTACCTCGCCCTGCCCCCCAGTCTCTGTTTCATACCCCTTGCCTCCCCCACAGCCGTCCCTAGAAAGTCCACCGCCATTCACTCGTTTACTCCCACTACGACCCCCGCACGATTCATGTCCCTTGCCCTCGATCCGTCCCCCCCCCTCCCCGTCCCGTCCCACCGAGTAGTGTCTGACATACATTCATTCCCACTCGTCTTCTTGATATTTCTTGCCCCATCACCCCCCTCTTTTACTACGCCTTTTTCCGTTCATGGCCCGCCAGCTACCCTACATGTCGCCCAACTCCCCTCCCGCTTTTACGCATCTCTCCTCCTTTTCCTCCCGCCACTCCTCATAGTCCCCCTCGATCGTCATCCGTCCACCTGTCACCCCCCCCCATCTATTATTCTAGTCTACTCCTTTCCCACCCCCCCAACCACTGCCGCCCTCCCCTTCTCCCCCGCACTTTCCCTCGCAGTAACTTGGCTGTGCTCAACCACCCTTGCTCCCCTCTTTCACCTCCTGTCTATCCGACATCGCGCCCACCTCCTGCTGCAACTCTTTGTTTTTCGCTGTCCGCTCCAACTTGCTCGAAGTTACCGCTCTCGCACCGCCTTTCTCCTACCATGCCTCTGCTTTTGGCATGCCCCAAAACTCTCCCTGCCACTCGCGGTCTACTTCCTTCGGATCTCTACCCCCTCTCAGCACCCTTTGTCTGCGGCTGGCCCTCGCACCACTCCCCACACGTTGCTCCTCCTCTCCCTCCGCCCATCGTACACAACTCCCTCCTCTAGTCTACTTCCGTTACTTATATTCGTCTCTATTCCCCACCCCCACCGCCTCTCACCGCCCGCGCTTGCTCCGCCTAGCTTACACTGTGCTCCGTCCACCCGCTCTCTGTCCCTCTACGACCCCCCCCGTTCTCGCCTCCCCTTCAGCCTCTACTTCGGCTGACTTGACACGGCTTTACGTTCCGCGGGCTCGAGCGACTCCCGGTCCGCTCCGTGGCGGTACGTCGCGCCCCCTCACCCGTTGACTGAACCCCCTTCCGTCCCTACTCGCCGGCTATCCGCCCACACGTGTTGGGGGTGTCTCGGGCTGCCCCGTCCTTCGCTCCAAGTCCCACCTTGTTCCTTGGCACCTGGCGTTTTTTAAGCTACCCTTCACGATGCTTTTCACTCCAGTGTTTTTCCGTGCCGCTGGTCACCTCTTACGTTATCCCTTACACGCGTGTTGCGTCCCGCAACTCTTTTTCCATCCCTCCCCCCCCGTTCCCGGACCCCCAACCCCACTGCTTGCCGATGTTCTCTGTCTTTTGATCACGCCGGGGCGACCCACCTCCTCCCCTCCCAGCAGCTTGTGTCCCCCACTCGATCCCACTGTCATTTCCTACCCCCTCTCCGTTGTGTTCTGCGTCCCCGGTCTACTCCCGGTTGACGGTCCCCCTGTGGGTGCCGCCCGACCCAGTGTCCAACCTGGTTCTTGTTGTCCTCACTCCCCGTGCCTAGCCTCCCGTGCCGATCTCACCGGGGTGAAGTGGGAGAGGTGTTGGGGTGGGGGGCGATCTCCCAGCTGAGATCGCCGGGCGTCAACTTCGCCACGTCCTGACCGCGGTTCATCTACCACCCTTGTGGCTTTTTTCCGTGTCCCTTGCACCTGCCCCGCCATTGCTGCGGCATTGAAGCTCTTGTTCGGTCCTTTTGTATCAGCCGGTCCGTCTTTCCGGGTGTGTGTGAAGGCCTGATCCCACCCCGGCTAGAATCTTTGGGCACTCTCCCCCCCACTCTCTTTCCCTTCCGTTCGTTTCTCCTGGCTCGCTTCCCGCGGCACTCACTCCTTGTGGCAAATTCTATAGCCGGTCGTGATTCCCTCGGTTACTTACTCCCCTGCCACTACCGGCGATTCCACGTCACCTGGTTCGTCCCGATGCGCCCTCGCCTGGGTGAACAGTCTGTCGCCCTCTTTTGGGTGTGCCCAGTGAGAGTGCGTTTTCCCCCGCTTCTCGGCCCGCAGTGGATCTGCTGCTTGACATGCCTTATGTTGCCGTCGTTCGCCCCGGGACCGTCTTTTCCTCTCTGTCACAGCCTCCACATGCGTTTCCTTCCTCGCTAGCTGCCACTCCGTGCGGGCTGCTTTTCTCGTCCGCTATCTATGCACCCCTGAGCGCGCTGATCTCCTGCCTCTACGTGCTCCCTCTCTTCGCCCCCGGGTCTCACTTCTGTGCCTCGCCCCGGGGCTACGACCTCGGCCCCTCCTCACCGGTCGTCTTCCACCTCCCTTCGTTCCGTGCCCTGCCCACGTCCCGTTCCCTTGCCACTCGGCTCCGCTCAACTCCGCCACCCTTCCACTCAAGTCTTTCCTACTTAACGTTGCTCCGTCCTCCCCTGTCTGTCCCTTCCCTTGTTCAGATCGCGCCCCGTGGCCTTGGGGACGATCCTCGCTAGACTGCACTCGATCTACCTCGACCTGGCACCATGGGTTCCTCCCTGCACTACGCCCTCGTCCTCTTCGGTCTGGCTTACTCGCACGCGGGGTCCGGGATCGGGGACCCCACCCAGATGCTGCGGTCACTTTCCACGCCGTCGCGTTTCCGTGTGGCCAGGTCCCACCTTGGGCACTCCTCTCCTCTCCTTGTGGCACCCCCGATTACGACCTGCGTCGCTCGCCCCTATCCCGGCGGTCCTGAGCCCCACTGTTTCGGTCGCCGCCCTGACCACGTACCCGTTTGTCGTCCGTCCCGTTTTCCACCGTCGCATGTGGATTCCTCCCCTCCACTCGGTGGGCTCTAGTGATCATCTGACTTGCGTTACCGCCGCTCGCCCTTCGACCCAACTAACCTCTGGACCGTGCGAGCTGGCGGTCTCTGTGAGCCCGCGGGGCCCCACCATTCTTGCTGGCCCTCCGTTGATCGATTCAGTCCACTGCCCACCGCCCCCGGGGAGCAGCCGCACACTTGATTAACGTCGGTGCCGGACTCTCATCAGCTTTCGCCTTCCTGCTCCCCAGTCGCGTGTAGTGTTGCTCGCCTTGCCCCCCCACCGTTTACGCCCCCTTGTTAGTTGGGTCAACGCACTCCGGTACTTGCGCCCCCAGCGTCTGTCGCTGATAGCCTCTGGTGCTTGACCTCCCCCCCGATGACCTCTCCGGGTCCGTCGTTTTCGGTCCGATGCGGCCGCCTTTCCGCTCCTATCCCGGCTGGGCCCCCTATCCCCCGGCGTTAGCATTGTCGAGGAACCACCCGAGGGAGGCCGAGGCTTTGTGAGTTTCTACTATGGTCTATGCAAGGCCACCACCCATCTGGGAGCGGGCGTCTCCACACGTGGCCTAGCGCGCCACATCCATCGACCTTGCCGGCTATCAGACGTGGGAGACCGTGCCCGTCTGCGCATCCGCCCTCCATGCACAGCTGTCGTGAGGTACCCCGATCAGACGTCGTGATTCGTCCCCATCTCGTATGGCATCCCATACCCCACGCCCGCTTTGGGTCCGCCCCACGTGCCCCGTGCGCCCGCCGGCTTCCGCTGGCTGTCGTGCTACCATACTCCCCCTCCCCGGGCATGTAGCTCTCCCATCGCCCTTGTTTCCGCAGACGCTCTTGGTCGTGGTTCTCCCTCGATCCATCCGCATGTTGTGCCTGCCTATTCACGATTCGGACATCCTTCACCCCGGCCCCGGACGTCACGTGTGAACTCCGCTGGTCGGCCTGCCCTGTTCCCCCGCTGCCCCTAAGCACTTCGCCGCTGCTTCCTGTTGAGGCCAGCTGCCCGCCCCCCGAGCGCCCCCCTTCTTCATTTGTGCCTAGCCCAGGTTATCTATGGTATGTCACCACACTTGGTGGGGGCCATCTTGTAACCCCACCAGTTGCTTTTTAATAATTTTGCGCGCGGCGCCCCTACGTTTCCGCACCCTCGCTCCGCCCTACCTCCGGACCCCTCCCCATCGTACCTGGCTCGTACGGTTTCTTACACGCATGTACCGTCTGTGCGCCCGTCCTTGGCCATCACTCCAGGTCCGCGGCTCCAGCCGCGTCAGAAGCCGTCTCCTAGTTGGCCACTCAACCCACTATCCCCAGTTACAGTCGTTGTAAAATGCACACTTGTCCCCTTGGAGCCCACCCCACCAACACCATCACCCACAAAAGATAAGCCCCCACCTAATGAACACATCCATCAAAAACCAGTCACTATCCCTCGTCTAGGCAAGACCTAACAAAAAACGCCAACTCCCCCCTCCCGCCCAGTGTTACTGCGTAGGCCCCCGGACCGTCCACAGCCAACGACGCCTCCGCGGCCCTGTCACAGCAACACCAACGCATTTGAGGAATCACAGGTCGCAGGTGGCTGCAAACAAAACTCCCCATTAGACCACAACACAATTGATACTCTTAACACCCACATGCGAACACAACGGACCCATCAACCACACTCCACCCAAATAGCATAAACATATCCCTACGTATTGTACCATACATACGATTTCGACGCGTCCGCCATCATGGGAACAGCGTCGGTTCTCAGTGATCAAGCGCGCGGACTGCTATTGCAAAAACTTTAGCTTTGTGGTTTCACAGGCGCAGTTGACTGCTTAAACTAAAATTTGCACGAAAACTTTGACTCTTAAAACCCACATGTGACAAAACGGAACCATCAACATCTCGCCTCAAAGTGCATTAAAAGTGACATTCGTGTCTTAATTCGTTCGTATTTCAACCTTTTAAAGCATCATTCACGGTCCGCCATCTTGGTATGCGTCGGTTGCCGTGAGACGCGCATGCGCAGGTTTGCATTACATCATAAACAGCTGAGGCAGTGCATCACTTCAAGACAGTGTATCTCGGCGTTTACACCTGCGTGTGAGCATTATAGACTGTGTGTGCGCATGGATCCCAAAGATAAGTAGAGAGAGTCGATAAGACTGGACTAAGAATGAGAATGAACATTTGCTTTCAGTCAATGAGGAAGGACTTGCTTCATGTTGATGATGGATATGAACAGACAGTGATGCAGGTGAACTCGGAGCCAAAAAGCATATTTATTTACTCTATTTGTACAATTGCATGAAGGTTAAAATTAAAGCAGAGTCGTCACGTGGTGCGTCATTCTCTCCAGGACATGCTGCAATGAAAATACACATTTGATAATCATGAATGGTTTTTATGTTTTTAGCCTTTACTTTGTCATTTAGATATTAGTCTAATGTAGCTAAGGTAGCTAAGGTAGCTAATGTAGCTAATGTAGCTAATACAGCTTCAGCCCCTGTTACCTTCATATAAGCCTTATACAACGCTGTTTATTTGTTTTTTGTCAAATATGGCTCCTTGAACCTTTTGAGTTGCCTGGGCCGCTTAAAAGGAAAAAATGCCCGGGCCGTTTTTTTGTCCCAGTCCAGCCCTGCCATGCAGCCTCTCGCTGAGTCCAGCGGGTGGTCCATAGACAGTAAATAAGCGTCCGTGCTAGTTTGTGTTAGCTTCCCGTGACTTGTAGAAACTGTGTTGTTGGTGTAAATATGTGACGATAGTATTTGTCCCAAAGACGGAGAATGAGGCGACTGGAGATCGACATTGTTCACGGGGATATCTGCCTCATAATTTATTCTATTTTGTTCTAGCTGGAAAGAGTGTATAAAATAAGGCTTGCTGAAAGTGAAAATGAAAGTTCACATTAGCCACAATGTTGTACATATACTGTAGAATACTTTTGAGAATTAAAAATATAGGAGGATTTTCTACTTCCGGGTGGATCATCAAGACTTGTTCCAGACCTTGAGTCCGTAATTAACCCGGATCTATAGCCCGTCCGTCCGTGGGAGCGGATCCCTTTCTGAGGTTTCTCACTTTTTCCCACTGGGTTTTTTTAAAGAGTTTTTCCTTGCCGATGCAGGAGGGTCCGTTGGGCAGTTAGTGTCCAACTAGAAGGACTGTGGTGATGATCCAGGACACTTTAACATTCTACAAAATGTATGACATTTATCAACATGTGTTCTATATTCTTTTTGTGTCCTAACTGTTGATTCTCTGATCTATGTTGGTGATTCAATGGTTTTGTTAAGTCCTCTGAGATGACTTCTGTTGTGATTTAGGGCTATACAAGAATAAATTGTATTGTATTCAAGTTCAAGTTCAAGTTGTCTTTATTGTCCCACTAGGGGAAATTGGTTTTGCAGCAAAAATCATCTAAAAAAAAACCAGGCAGATACAGTAAAATCACAACATTGAGAAAACAAGAACAAAAGAGAATGTCACAAAACAAATTTTCAGCGCAAAGGTTTGTAAAAGTGCTATGTGCTGTTAAGGTGCTTCACAGCTGTTGGGATAAATGTAGTTCCCAACCGTTTTGTCCTACACCCAAGAGCCCTATAGCGTCGTCCTGAGGGTAAAAGTTCAAACTGCTCCCTCAGGGGGTGGTCCAAAGAACCAATGATAGAATTGGCCTTCCTCAGCACTTGTATTGTATAAAAGATGATATAATTGCAATCACACCTGTTTCTTTCCTTTATGTAATTGTAAATTGTAAGTCATTGTAAATTTGTGGTTGACGAATCAAAGTTTGAATAAACTAAAATAAACCTAAACCTATGAATAGTTTACACACAAAAGTCACAAGTTTAAAATGAGTCTCATGTCACTACACCTCTGCTCTGAGAAGGAACCTCCTTTCACCAATACACCTTTTTGGACTGACTGTATACTGTAATGTACTTTCTCTTTTATATTCATATTTCAAAATATGGACCAATTGAATTTGAGACTGAAATTAAGATTCGTAAAATGACACCAAAGCAGACATTGCAGGTTAGGAAAAAGGGAAAACATTTATTGAGCGCTTGACTTGGCTGGGCTGGTGGGTCTCTGGAGCAGGAAGGTGGTCTGGGAAAAAAGACAATTTGAATGAATAACAAGGCAAAACATGTTAACACAAGCTGAAGTTTGAAGTTTCACTAGATTCAAGCTAAAGATAGGTCTGTACCACTGTAGATGTCATGGTGTGGATTTTGTATTTTGTTTTTAGTTTTACTTCCCGACTTGTTCCACAGTTGATTGCCTGCCCTAATGTGTTTCACCTGTGTCTCTGTGTCTTTATGTGCTCTGTGCTCTTCCCCCATTTGTTGCTGGTTCATTGTCTTTGTTCCTGATACGTGTGTTTAGTTTGGATTTTGTTTTTTCAATGGACTTTTATCATAATTAAATCATTATTCTTTTGCATTCTTGCATTTTGGGTCCTTCCTTCAGCTCACCTCGTCACAGTAGAACAATCTGGCAGTGTGACCTGGAGAGCTTGATTGTAGGAGTCAGGTGTAACTGCTCAGAGATCCCACCAGCAAAACACCAATCCTGCAAGACAGAGACCAGGAGACTCAGAGACCAGGGAACAGACAGACACATGGGGCAAAGATATATATATATAAGAATCAATGGAAGTTGAAATAAGAACCCCTCTTTGTGGTGGGTCAGTAACTGAAAACTATGGTTTTGCCCCACATTATATACAAATATATACATAGACCACCCTTACCTGCAGTGTCCTGTGTGCTGTCCCCCCTTGTCCTGGATGCCCTGTGAGGTCTGAGATCCAGATCTAGAGTTGATCCAGCATCTGTTGTTCCGCTCCCCACTGCTCTATACTATTTAACACTAAATACAATTTAGTGTTGAGAGAACAGATTTTTAAAAGAACATGCGATGTCTGTCCTCAAGAGTTCACCTGAGTATGTGTTGGATGAGAGAAGGCACGCTCCTTTTGTGGCACCAGCAGCTGCCACAGCTGATCAGGCGCTGCCACAGCTGATCAGGCGCTGCCACAGCTGATCAGACGCTGCCACTCTTTCTGCCACTGGCATTTTCAGTAGCAGCTAGAAGCTTGGTAGCATTTTAGCCTGAATGTCCCCCAGGGCAGGTAAAGGTGCCCTGAGTGTTGTCCTTGGTGTAGCTGGAAAAACAAGCACAGCAACAGTAGGTCAAGATGCTCTTTGCTGAGTTTACAAAGGAAGTAGTCTCTGCTCTAAAGTTTGAAGTTTCATAATATTCAAGCTTAAATAGGTCTGTACCACTGTAGAGAAGGAAAAATTTGCCTGTGAGACCTGGAGAACTTGATTGTAGGAGTCAGGTGTGCCTGCTCAGAGATTCCTCCAGCAAAAAAAAACAATCCTGGAACACGCAAGAGTGAGAATAAGAGACAAGGGAATAGACAGACACATGGGGAACAGAGCACTTATTGTCTCCACCAATATACAAATGAATTAATTCAGATGAAGTTGAAATAAGAAACCTTCTCAATGGTGGGAAAACTGTCAGTAAGTGTCAAATATGTTTTTGCCTCACTTCATACATAGACCACCCTTACCAGCAGGGCTGCTCCAGTCTCTGAGCTTGGATCAGGTCCTGTGTGCTGTCCCTCTTGTCCAGGATGTCCAGTGAGCTCTGAGACGTGTGATCCAGCATCTGTTGCTCCACTCCCCGACGCTCTGCACTCAAGGAAGGCAAGTGCTTAAGAGACCAGGGAAAAACAGACACATGTGGAGCATTACCTGCAGTGTTGTGAGACCTTTGTGGGCCTGCTCCAGTCACAGGACCTATCTTGGATCAGGTCCTGAGTGCTTGTCCTGGATGAGCTCTGTGACGTGTGATCCAGCAACTGTGGCTCTGCTCCCCAATGCTATCTGCACTCAATGAAGACAAGTACTTCTGCGGCACCTCTCTGCAGCTGCACAAATACAATTTAGTGTTGAGAGAACAGATTTTTAAAGAACATGTGATGTCTATCCTCGATAGTTCACCTGGGTCTGCTCTGGACACTGATGTCTGTCCTCCAGAGTTCACCTGGGTCTGCTCTGGACACTGATGTCTGTCCTCCAGAGTTCACCTGGGTCTGCTCTGGACACTGATGTCTGTCCTCCTAAATTCACCTGTTTCTGTTCTGCCACTGGCATTTTCAATGGCAGCTAGAAGTTTATCGGCATGTCCAGTGGCAGATAGAAATTATGTGGCATGTCCAGTGGCAGCTGGAAGCTTAGTGGCACGTGGTGCCCTGATTGTTCTTCTCAGCAGAGATCATTTTGCAGTGGGTCAAAATACTCTCCGCTGAATTTACAAAGGAAGCTGTACCAGTGTACGTGTTGTTACTGAAAATACCACTAAAGTTTACAGCTGCCCTGAAATTGTGACAGCTGCCACTGGTCAGGCAGGCTCCTTTTGTGTCATAGCCACAAAAGGAGCCTGCCTCCACTGCTCTGGACACAGATGTCTGGCTCTACTCTTGCTGTTGAGATTCCTGAGAGGGGGAATCAGGAAGCAGAAGAAAGAAAATAAGGAGGAAGGGCAAACATTTTGGTCCTCTGGAACTGGATCTGATCTAAGGAAGAAAACTGTGGAAGAAGGATCAGAGGAATTTAGAGGACAGAGATGGGGTTAGGAGGAAAGAAAGGCAGGGAGAAGAGGAGGAGGAGGCAGGGAGGAGATAGGGGGGAGGGGATGGGTGGGAGGGAGAAGAAGTGGCAGGCAGGGGTAGGATTGGAGAGAGGGAGGGAGAGTCACAAGGAAGGAGAGAAGAGAGAGGGGCTGGGAAGGTTAGGACGAAGGAGAGCGGGAGGAAGAAGAGGGAGCAGGGGAGAGGGGAGGAGGGGAGAAGGCAGGAGCAGGAGACGAGCAGCGCCGCCTCTTGGAGCTGTTCTCAGCAGAGCACTCGGACCTGCTACGTTTGTGGGAAGAAGAGGGAGTCGGAGAAGCAGTGTTAGGAACTGTAGGGCAATCTGGGTCACGGACATCTGACACAGAGAGAGAAGGGAGATCTGGACCTAAAACCAACTCCTCTGGATCTGGGGAGGAAGAGTGTGAGGGGGAGGCAAGGAGGGGAGAAGGAGGAGCACTGCCAGGAGGAGAGAGGACAGCTGCACCAAGGATGAGAGGAACCTGAAGAGGAGAAACCGTGGGGGAGGCAGGAGCTGGATCTAAAGTCTGCACAAAAAAGTCCAGGAACTCCTCAAGGCTCTGGAAATCAGAGGCAGAAAAAGATGATGAGGAAGGCGCAGAAGGAGAAGAGGGAGAGGCTGGACCTGATGGGGAGGAAAGAAAAGGAGAAGGAGGGGCAGAAACAGGAGGGGAAGAGGCGGCTGCACCATGACTAGCAGGAACCTGAAGAGGAGAAGTAGTGGGGGAGGCAGCTGAATCCAGAGTCTGGACGAAAACGTTCAGGAACTCCTCAGGGCTCTGGAAATCTGAGGCGGAAAAATCAGAAGAGCAGGAAGAAGAGGGAGACGTGGGAACCGGAGAGGAAGGTGCTGGGGAAGGACAAAGAAAGTAAGGAGAATCAGGAGGTGAAGAAAGAGGGGGGGAGGGAGGCTGAACATCAGAATCCACAACATCCGCCTGCGGAGGGAGAACCACCAGCTGAGGGTCGTCCACCTGCGGGGGGTAGAAGCCCTGAGGAGGGTAGTCCACCTGCAGGGGAAAGAGACCCTGCAGACGGTAGTCCCCCTGCGGAAGGTAGTCCACCTGTGGGGGATAGAAACCCTGCGGACGGTAGTCCCCCTGCGGAAGGTAGTCCACCTGTGGGGGATAGACACCCTGCGGAAGGTAGTCCACCTGTGGGGGATGGAAACCCTGCGGACGGTAGTCCACCTGTGGGGGATGGAAACCCTGCGGACGGTAGTCCACCTGTGGGGGATGGAAACCCTGCGGAAGGTAGTCCACCTGTGGGGGATGGAAACCCTGCGGACGGTAGTCCACCTGTGGGGGATGGAAACCCTGCGGACGGTAGTCCACTTGCGGGGGATGGAAACCCTGCGGACGGTAGTCCCCCTGCGGAAGGTAGTCCACCTCTGGGGGATAGACACCCTGCAGACGGTAGTACCCCTGCGGAAGGTAGTCCACCTGCGGGGGATGGAAACCCTGTGGACGGTAGTCCCCCTGCGGACGGTAGTCCACCTGTGGGGGATGGAAACCCTGCGGAAGGTAGTCCACCTGCGGGGGATGGAAACCCTGCGGACGGTAGTCCACCTGCGGGGGATGGAAACCCTGCGGACGGTAGTCCACCTGCGGGGGATGGAAACCCTGCGGACGGTAGTCCACCTGCGGGGGATAGAAACCCTGCGGAGGGAGGACCACCTGCGGGAGATAGAAACCCTGCGGAGGGAGGACCACCTGCGGGGGATAGAAACCCTGCGGAGGGAAGGGAAGATAAACCCGATCTTCAAGGTGACCTAAAATAAGAACAAAAAACAAGTCAAATATGTGTCGTTTTTAGCATCATTCATGCCTGTTTGAAATATTGAAATCCTATTCTGCAAGACGCTGTTGTTCCACTGAGGCCTCTACACTAGGGCTGGGCGATATGGCTGAAAACTATATCACAATATAAGTAATTCATATCGGTCGATAACAATATTGATTATTATTATTTTATTTTTTTACTTGAATAAATACGTTTGTCTTGTCTGCTAACACATGTTAGCAGCCTTGTTTACAGTCACGGGGGAATGAGGCTAGAGGTATATGTTCACAAGTAGGGCTGGGCGATAAAACGATAACGATATATATCGCGATAGACATGTGTTCGATATCAATAGAGAATGGGGTCGATAGAATCTTCGATAGTTTAACTTAACTCCGTCAGGAAAAACAGGAAGAAAACACCGGAAGTAAAGCCGACTCATAAGCGCATGGCATTGTGGGGGATGTAGGCAGAGGCTTCTCGACCAATAACAGCCGAGCAGGAACCGCAAAACTTTCTGGGAAATGCAAAAACACCAACAACCGCACCATGCGTAGCGTCCATGGATCTATAGCTCGTGTTTCAATGCCGTGTCAATGGTTATGCACGTACGTGCGCGGAATAACATGTGCGGCGGCAGAGGCAGTGGACAGACCCGATGTATTCGGCGAAAGCAAGAGATTAACTTGTTCCTCGGGAAGCATGTGCGGCACAGAGAGCCGCACGGAGCGGTCACGGGGACACAAGACCCTCAAACAGCTAAACCAGGAGCTAAACCAGGAATAAAAAACCAGGATTAAACCAGGACTAACAACGAGGGACACAGTGTGAACATATTCCCCCAGCCTCATCGCCCCGTGACTGTAAACAAGGCTGCTAAGGTTGGTTAGCCTACACGACAAATATATTTATTTAGGTTATCGACCGATATGAATGACTTATATCGTGATATAGTTTTCAGCCATATCGCCCAGCCCTATTCACAAGCAGTCTCCCCCATAGTTAGTCCTGGTGCAATCCTGGTTTGTGTCCCCATGACGGCTCCGTGGGGCCGCTCTCTGATAGCCGCAAAAGTTCATCTCTTGCTTTCCCCGCATGCATCTGGTCTCCGTGTCCACTGCCTCTTCCGCGCCGCACACGCTATGCCTCGCACGGACGTGCATAACCATTGACACGGCATTGAAAAACCTTCTTAGATCCATGGACGCTACGCATGGTGCAGTTTTGTTTTTGCATTTCCCAGAATGTTTTTCAGTCCATGATTGGCTGTGATAGGTTGAGAAGCCTATGCCTACATCCCCCAGAATGCCGCGCGCTTCTGACTCGGCTTTACTTCCTGTGTTTTCTTCCTGTTTTTTTTAACTGAGTGAAGCTAAACTATCAAACATTCTATCAACCCCCTTTTCTATTGATATTGAACACGTGTCTATTGCGATATATATTGTTATCGTTTTATCGCCCAGCCCTACCTCACAATAACACATTTTCAATTAATTGTTCCAGATTTATTTGTGATAAACGGTAATATTGCGATACATTTTAAAATCGCCATTTTGAAGCTTTTTCCACTACCAAACGGCAGAAAAACAGCAAATAGCCCATTTGAAAGACAAATAAACTTTTACTTTATAAAACATTTAACACTGTTCTGAAAAGAAGGGAAATCGTTACCTTTGAAAGCCCCAAATATAAGTACCAATTACAAATGTAACGCATATATTATTTTAATAAGCCCAGAGCCACAAGGTTAGGGGAGTTTTCATGAGAACAGCTCTAATATCTAGAGTGAGGAAAATTTGTTTAGATAAAGATTATTATAAAGAGACAAAACTGAAGGAATATTGCCCCCAAAAATCCGATACATCTCAAGGCCACATGCAAACTTTAAAATAGCTCAGTTTCAAGGGATGGCAACTATGTTGGACATTTCAAACAAACATCTCAACAAATCCCTTAACGTACGGATGCATCGATACCAAAACGGGTATCGGGTTAATACCATAGGCTTGTACTCATACCATAGGACCTGATGCCGGAAACCGTGTTGCCATGGTGATCTCCGTAAGTCAACCGCGAGAAGGCAAGCTAGTGGCAAGCGGACAGGACAGTTTTTTTTTCTTCAAGTAAACGAGTGACAAGAGTAAAAGCAGACTACGTTGTGAAAGGCAAAACTGTCACGAGGTGGGTCCAAAACAAACACGTATAACACCAGCAACTTTATCACACATCTGAAAACTCACCACAGCACAAAGTATAACACCTATGCAAGCACCAGAGCTATTTCTTTGTACCATTTACAGGGCTCGACATTAACGGTGGTCCCCTTGATCGAAGCAAGTGAAGATTTGTGATGAGCAAGTGGGCTGTTTTAGCAAGATACCTGATCGGAAGTGTTATGTTAGGTGAAAAACAAGGAGACCCAAAATGCAAAACTGCAAAATGATGGATTTAATAAAAATGTGTACAAAATCAAGATCCAGCAAAAACACAGGGACCAAGGACAAGAACAGAAACAGACGAGGAACTATTTTCCGCTGACAATTTCTCTGACCCCAGGGCAACTGCGGCCGCTTTGACAACAGCTCAGTGAACGCACAGCCATAACATGGTACCGAGCGCAGACCATAGACATGTGGACAGAACCATAAACGAGCGGACAGAACCATAAACGAGCGGACAGGACCATAGACGCGCAAACAGAACCATAGGCGCGCAAACAGAACCATAGACGCGCAAACAAAAACCATAGACGTGTCGACAGAACCATAGACGCACATACAGAAACCATAGACGTGTCGACAGAACCATAGACGCGCAAACAAAAACCATAGACGTGTCGACAGAACCATAGACGCACATACAGAAACCATAGACGTGTGGACAGAACCAAAGATGCGCGGACAGAACCATAGACACACGTTCAGGACCATCCCCAGTTTGTTGGAAGTGCAGGTCCCCCTCGTGTCTCCTCCCCAAGCGCAACCAAAACTCACAAAATTAATGCTCGGGTACCTAAATTTCCCCTTGCATTAACAATGCATGTTGGTTGTGCACAAAACTAAAATGTTGTGAACAAATCAAACGGAACACACCACAACAGTCGTCTTGTTTTTTATTATGCATACTTAAGTCGGTAATTTTTTTTGACTTTTTGTGCTGAAAGTGGATTTTTTCCCCCACAGTTAGTGCCAAACTCTTGTTAACTCATTGTATTGAGAAATATTTGGACAATTAACTTTTGACGAGTAAAATATAAATGGTACTTGTCCAAAAGGCAAGTAGCTGACAAAGCTTGATGTCAAGGCCTGCATTTGTATGAGTAGAATATTAAATTACATTTTCTATTTCACTGTGCACTGTTTTTGATACCGATACTGTTAATGTCAAATTTATCAGTGTTACAGAAATATAAAAGCTATTGGTACTTGGCATCATAAATGGAACAATATCGGTCTTTTTTTGAAGGTACAAACGGGGGTCAACTTGCCATGTGGTAACTACCGTATTACAGAAACAGAAACAAAGAAAGGTGTAAGCGAGGAACTTACGAACAGAAGATGATTGGTCTCCACCTCCAGCGTGGGTCGGAGTGCGGCGGTGGTCTCCTAAGACAGAACAAATATTTATATTTGAAAGGCAAAAAAATAATAATACATGGTTGAAGGGCAGAGGTTTTTTTTGTTTGACTGGCAGAGTGTCTGTTAGTGAGCACACCTGTACCATAATACAGTAACGGGCCAATAACCACAAGGTCTACCAGAATTCCCAAACTCCAAAATGTTTGGCTCATGTATATATATTATATATATATATTTTTTTTAGCTATACTCACTATTATTAAGTGCTAAAACTGGTGAACATAACTTGAAATACAGCTACAACAGTTTGCTACAATTCTAAATGCTAACTTTTGACAGTAAACAGTGTGTCTGGTTCTGACTCGCTCAGAATCAGAACCAGTCCAAGATCAGTCCAGGTCGGAGCAGTCCCATTGACAGCATGTTGAAAAGGACCTTTAAATGGCATAGACACCATTGAAACTAGGTTACCAAGCAACTGAGAATGGCAACGTTTGAATTTAAAATAATTGAGTTAGTGGTGGAACAATTCAAAAATAAACATTCCATAGGGACGGCCGCCATTTTGTTTTCCAAAACGCAGCAGGAAAGTTACAGATTTCAACAAACCATGAAATAAATACTTTTGTTTTCTTGAATATGTCTGAGAAAATGGTTAGTTCGCTTCCTAAGCTACAGATTTATGTCACTTTATCCAAGTATTCGCCATTAATTCATCCTTAAATCGTCGTCTGAAATGTCTAGAGTTGTGCGATATGCAGTCAACACAGCCATAATTTTAGAACGTAGAAACATCGTCTTCTTGATTAATTATCCACATTATGTGAAAATATCCACTCTTCCCATACAGTTCTTCTGATGCTTTTGTGAACTATGATAATTAATATGTTAAAAGAGTTTACCTTGGCCCCGATGGTCGTCCATGTTGATGCTTGTTTGAAACGTTTGGAAGTCTTGTAAATCTGGCAAAGTGTAAAATAATCAACACAACAGAGTTAATTCTATGAATAGTGACTGTCCCACTAAGATTGGGTCGATGTTGTTGATGTAAAACGTAATGAAAGAATTAGCACCTGCTGAAGCTCAAAGCTCTGCAATCCCTGGCTCGTCAAAGTCAGAGTGACGTCTTGACGCCTGGCACTTATATTTATACACTTGGCGTTGCTATGGAAATTACGCAGCTTGCGTCGGCCATATATGTTTTTTATCAACAACAACATAACTTTTGCCCATGCTTTTGCCACACTCCTGTTATTGGTGGCTAAAGCACATGTTTTACTTATTGTTTTCAACCCGGTGTCACTGTTTTTGACATTCCAGCAAGTGGCCGCGGGTCTCGGGAAGCACCTGAGATGTCAGAAGTGCGGAAAAATCAGCAACGAATACTTTTAGATCAGTAAATCTTGTTGCGCACACCTGCTGAAAAGTCAGATTAGTGCACGGATTGTGCGTTTGATTATTTCTACTGCGCCTCCTATCACTGTGCAACACCACTAACTGCGACTATGAGACATCTTCATCTTCTTGAACCTGCTTCACGTCTTCCTCATTACATGAAGCAGACACTGCAGAAGTTAATCTTGCATGGTGGCTGAGGTTCATTACTCAGCCGTTACTCATGTATTTTGAGTCTGGAATCAACCCTAAACATAGTTTTATAAATGATCCTGAAACTACCTGTGTTCACCGAAGCAGCTCATTCATCAGGCCCCGTTCACATAGACCTCAGAGCTAATGGATCCATGCCTCAGAGTTTTACACACGTAATAATTCTTCGTTAAATCCCGGTAAATGAGGAACCAGCACCCACCAGGGGAACTGCCCCCCACGTTCGCTGCATTTCTAGTGGTTCGGCGAGCCTGTCTCAGGGGTTCGGCAGAGCCTCCGCCGCTGAGGTCCGGGCGGTGATGGGCAAACAATCACTGAAGCATCGGCTTCGAAACTATGTTCAAAACACTACATTGGAGCAAGCCTGGCCTTAGCCATCCGTAAACTCCGGTCAATTATTATTTCTCTACATGTGCGAAATAAAATGAGTACGATAGTGTTGAAAGAGCAGGCTAATAACTACATACAACTGTGTACTACTCAATGAGTTTCACGGCATCTCATTCAGAGCGCTTCAACGCACCTCCTTGGTTTGACAGCTTTCACGGCATTATAAATTATATAACGTACATCAACATTTCTTAGCACTTGTGTAGTGAGGAGACAGTGTTGTACAGTGTTGGTGACTTTGTGTGGAAAACGGAAATCCATGGTTTAGGATCATGATTTTATTCAACCAAACAAGGTGTTGTCTCAAAGGATGTTTTGTGATGCCAAACAAGAAGCAGACTGAAACTGCCAACTGTTGAAACACTTGAATAAAAGCCTGTGATCTGCAAAAAGCGCAGTTCCTTTGTTTCTGTAAATTGTTTTAGGTGTAAAACTTGTATTCAATTCAAGGGTTTCTTAAAAATAGTTGGATGATCTCTTGTTATAGTTATGTGCGAAGATGAAACGATATGATTTTGAAACTACATGAATCAAGTTCAGTTAATCAGAAGCTGCAGTGATTATATTTGTCCACTAGATAGTCAGTGTTACATGCGACTTTGAGCAGCTTCATATGTCCAGTTTGTGCTAAGAAAGCCCGGGATTGTATTTTTTTTTTTTTACAACATATCTTTGTGAATAATCCTTTTCGGGTATGCTCGACATTAAACCAAAGAAAAGAAACAGACTTTGCTGTGAAAATGACATAAAAGTTGCAGCCAGGTGAAGCCACACATATCTGAACTGGTCTCTCAAAGGCAACAAGAAGTCACACTGATTTGCAGGTATGTCATTTGTTGTGAATTCATGCATTGTGTTGATTTTCTTCTTTGAACAATACAATACAATACAATTTATTCTTGTATAGCCCTAGGTCACAACAGAAGTCATCTCAGAGGACTTAACAAAACCATTGAAATCACCAACACAGGTCAGAGAATCAACAGTTAAAACACATGAAGAATATAAAGCACACACAGAAGAAAATGTCCATACATGTTGTAGAATGCTAAAGTGTCCTGATCATCACCAATCCTTTCTGTTGGACACTAACTGTCCAACAAGACCCTCCTGCATCGACAAGGAAAAACTCTTAAAAAACCCAGTGGGAAAAAGTGAGAAACCTTGGGGAGAACTAGGGAAACCCACAGGGAGGGAGACCCATTTGAGAAAGGGATCCGCTCCTCCGGACGGACAGGCTAAAGATCTAGGACCTAAGCTAGCTACAGAACGTGGACCAGTGGCCGCTGAACGTGGACAGGTCCGGTGCAGGACTGAAGCACTCCCAGGCGGGTCGGGCGGGGCGGTCCGCAGGTGTAGATGGAGGAGGCCAGGCTCAGAGATCCCGTCATCGTACCATGAAACAGACAATGGGACAACGGGTGAATAGCAATGAACAAACTACAGTCAAAATCCTAAAAATGCTAAACAGATAAAGTAGGAAGGAGGAGAGGATAGTGCTCAAGTTACCATACTTCTCCCAGCAAACTGACTCCCTATGCAGCTTGACTGACAGTCTGAGGAGTTTAGCCTTCTCTGAATCTTACCTTCCTAGCCATATGCTAAACTAAGGAGGACTGTTTTAAACCTAGTCTTGAATAAAGAGAGCATATCTGAAAGGAGGCAAGACAGCAGCAGCCACGGCTAGGCTAGTCTAGGTTACACCAAGATTCATGGATTGCACACCAGGTGTGCAAACCGATCCAAGCAAACCTAATTATATATTATATATCATATACATCACATATACCATATATACCATATATATCATATGTAATACACAACATAGCATAATATATAACATAATATACAACATAACACAATACAAAACATAATACATATATTGTATAATATATAACATAATATATAACATAATGCAGCATATATATATAATATATACACCATATATTATATATTACCTAATTATATGCTAAATTAAAGTAGAGTGCTTTAAGCCTGGCCTTGAATGTGGAGACCGTATCTGCTTCCTTAACATAAATGGGAAGCTGATTCCACAGTAAAGGAGCTTGGTAGCTAAATGCTCTGCCACCAACAGTGATTTTTGAGACCTTAGCACTAGAAAACCCAACCTAAATTGGCCCCTGTTTTGAGAAGAGGGAGCTAACTTGCTAGGTTGGCTGCTAACATTTGCATGTATTGATTTGCAAATGTAGGTAATGACTTATAACAGCAGGGGGCTGGGGTGGGCTTTGTTTATTCGTGCGGGGGAGGGAGAGCTGCAAGAGCTACAGTAGTCTGTGAGACCACAGATACACATGTGCTGTGTACCCTGAGAATGCGCTGTATATATTTTGTAATCAGTTTTTCTCAGTGTCTTTGGTGCATTTTTCACATAATTCTTCACATTTTAACAACAGTTAGTGCATTTCTCAGAACAATGAGTGCAAACTGCAAAACCTCATGGATAACCTGCTAAAAAGTCACTTTCTCAAAATGAACTTAATTCCTCAAAAGAAAGTCTTCATGTCAATGAACCTGTCTGTGTCTCAAAAGAATAAGTCCTGACATCAGTGTTTATGAACAACAGTCAAATGATTTAGTCATGTTTTCATTGTGACTGTATTTAGTGATACATATGTATGTACTGAATGTTCACATATTTACTGCTTATGCTCTTTGCAATTCTACAGCATTCTGCAACATAAATAGTACACATACAGTATTTACGTAGAAAAACAAAAATACAAAAAATCATTACGGTAGAACCTCCACAACATTGAGTCGTGTGTGACATCATCGCGGCAGTTTCTCCTTTGAACACTTTACAAATGCTTTTGGACATGTATCAGTTACTTTCATACAGTTCTCTGCTGTTTTATAACATTATCATTTGCTTCTGTCCTGTCAATCAGAATGAAACATACTTATCACGACTGAATAGTTTCTGTAAAACCAGTAGTCCTCATTTCATTGCTTTGGTCATCACATACAAAACTGTTCAAAACCAAAATCTGTCAAACTAATTTCATACATTACTTTATCTTTTTATATCCAGAAAATCTTTCCTAATTTCGAATTTCAGCTTCACTCATGACGAGGTGTGTGTTTTATTGTTTACATTCGTCACAGTTCTACCATAATGATATTCTGTATGTTTGCTCTATGTATGTGACTGTATTTCTGTTGCACAATGCTGTAGAATTGCAAAGAGCATATGCAGTAAATATGTGAAAGACATACAGTACACAGACATACATCGAAACACATACATGCACAAACACACACACACAGTAAACACATACATGCACAAACACACACACACACAGTAAATACATACATGCACAAACACACACACACACAGTAAATACATACATGCACAAACACACACACACAGTAAATACATACATGCACAAACACACACACACAGTAAATACATACATGCACAAACACACACACACATACAGTACATACAGTATAAATGTTCTTTTACTCTCACTAAATACAGTTGTGTGTAACTTTACTGTAGTTTTCAGCTGTACAGTGTTCACCAAGATCAGATTTTTTGCTTTGAAAACACAGAGAGTAAAGTGTCACAATGAAAACGTGACGAAGTCATTTGACTGTTGTTCATACTCCATGTTGTTAAGACTTATTATTTTGAGACAGACAGTTTCCTCGACATGAAGACTTGCTTTTGAGGAATAAACTTTTCATTTTGAGAAGGTGATGCACTTTTGCAGGTTATCCCCAAGGTTTTGCAGTTTGTACTAATTGTTCTGATAAATGCACTAACTGTCGTGCAAATGTGAAGAATTATGTGATAAATGCACCAAAGACACTGAGAAAAACTGTAAGTAGCATATTTATTTTGTAAACAATGTAAATGTATACATTGAATGACGTTGCTCGTTTGTTTTCTTTCAATTCACTTTATTATTTTCATTATTATTTTTTAACTAAAGTCAGCATGACACTAGATTTAACTCATTTTAACTAATCAGATCCTCCCTCTCCCGAAGAAGACAAAGTAAAGTGGTTGAGCAACTTCAGCTCAGCCTGTGATAATGGCCTTATTTACATAACAAAGTTGGCCGTTCACAGGTGATTTAGTTTGTTAGCTAAAATCCTTGGAGTCATTTGGCACCGTGGTGGGCTTTTTAGGTAGAAGTGCCAAATGGCACCTCCATGGGTTTGCTAGTGTTAGGAACCACCAGACGTCTGGCGTTTTGTGAGCGCAACGCTCGACCTGGTTGATACGACACTAACGTGTCTTGGAGATAAGAAGGAGCCAAGCCATTTATGGCTTTATATGTTAAGAGAAGGATTTTAAACTTTATTCTGTACTCCACAGGGAGCCAGTGGAGTGATTTTAACACCGGAGTTATGTGCTCCCTCCTTTTGGTACCTGTTAAGATCCTAGCTGCTGTATTCTGAACGAGCTGGAAGCTCTTCAAAGAGGCTTTAGGGCACGCTGCCAATAAAGCGTTACAGTAGTCGAGCCTTGAGGTGACAAACGCGTGAATAAGTTTTTCCGTGTCACTTTTAGGAAGGAAATTCCTAATTTTAGCGATGTTCCGTAAGTGGAAGTACGCCGTTTTAGTTGCTTGGCTTATATAAGCCTTGAAGGAGAGTTCTTGGTCAAAAATGACTCCAAGATTCCTCACAGTGTTACTGGGTATTATACTGACATTATCGAGAGTAATTATCTGGTTAGTAGGGGAGTCACGCAGGCGCTTCGGACCGAGTAGGATCACTTCTGTCTTCTCCGGGTTGAGAAGTAGGAAGTTAAGAGTCATCCACATTTTAAGGTCCTTTATGCAGGCACTGAGCTTTTCTAGCTGATCTGTCTGATTTGGCTTCATCGACAGATAAAGCTGTGTGTCATCTGCATAGCAGTGGAAATTAATTCCATGCTTTTTAATAATGTTTCCTAACGGCAGCATGTAGAGAGTGAAAAGAATCGGTCCGAGTACCGAACCCTGCGGCACACCGAATTCTACACCAGAATAAGGCGACGAGTTCTGATTTACGTTGACGAAGTGATACCGATCTGATAAATAGGATTTAAACCAGCCAAGGGCTGTTCCTCTAAGACCTATATCACATTCTAGCCTCTACAGTAGAATGCTGTGGTCTATTGTGTCAAATGCAGCACTAAGGTCCAGTAGGACCAGCACTGACACTTGTCCATTATCAGCAGCTAGTAGTAAGTCATTTGTGACTTTGACTAGTGCCGTTTCAGTGCTATGATGAGCTCTGAATCCAGATTGAAAGACTTCAAACATATTATTTTCCTGCAGGTGGCAGCGAAGCTGCTCAGCTATAAGTTTTTCCAGGATTTTAGATATGAAAGTGAGGTTTGAGATCGGTCTGTAGTTTGTAAGTATTTCTGGGTCCAGGTTTGTTTTCTTCAGAAGGGGTTTGATTACAGCGGTTTTAAAAGCTTGTGGGACATAGCCACATTGTATGGATGCGTTTATTATAATTACGATAGGCTCAATTATCAAAGGAAGTATGTCTTTGAAGAGCCATGTCGGAACTGCGTCTAACATGCAAGTTGAGGCTTTAGAGGGTGTGACCACAGAGATCACCTCTGCTTGGCTCACAGCCATGAATTTATCGAGGCCCACTGAAGAGTCTAAGTGGGAAGTCACTACATGCCGCTTCAGCCTGTCCACTACCACTAACCTCCTCCAGTTTGTCACGGATGGATGTAATTTTATTATTAAAGAAGTGGAGAAAGTCGACACTGCTCAGTGAGCTTGGAATTTTAGGCTCGATTGCGCTATGGCAGTTTGTGAGTTTAGCGACGGTGCTAAACAAAAATCTACTGTTATTTTTATTCGCTTCTATTAAAGTTGAATAGTATTGAGTTCGAGCCCTGCGAAGGGCATTCTTGTAGTTTCGGAGACCTGCTTTCCACTCCCTGTGGACAGGCTCCGAGTGGGAGTGGCGATATAGCCTCTCCAATTTTCTGACGTCCTGTTTTAAAGTGTGGAGTTGAACACTGTACCAGGGCGACGATGATCTAATTCTAATAGTTTTCTGTTTTAAAGGAGCTGCTGCATTTAATGCAGATTTTAAAGACTCCATAGTGTTGTCCACAGTTTGGTCAATGACTGAGGGACTGCAGCAGCTGTGAACAGGTTCACCTGCAGCAGTATTCAACATAGGCTGTATTAGTTCTTTGAACCTTGTGATAGATTTATCATTTAAGGTTCTTTTCATTATGGTTTTATCTAGCGGGACAGGAAAGTCCTCCAAATCGAGATCAAACGTGATCAAGAAATGGTCAGACAGCAACGAGCTTTGACGCTGGATGTCAACATTGGAGACATCACAGCCGTAGGTCAGGACAAGGTCCAAGGTGTGGTTATTATGAATGTGAGTAGGTTCCTCAACATTCTGAGTAAAACCAACACCATCTAGTACGGCGCTGAAAGCTTTGTTTAAGCTGTCAGTGCTGTCGTCCACATGTATATTGAAGTCTCCAGTTATAACTATGTTTTCCCATTCCAAAACTAGGTTTGAAATGAAGTCAGAGAATTCTGTTAGGAACTCGCTGTAAGGACCAGGAGGTCGGTATAAAACTATAAATAGCACCGCTTTTTGTTTTCTCCACCCAGGACAGGTGATTGAAAGTGTTAAGTTTTCAAACGATTGAAAAGCATTGTTGGTTTTGGGACTAAGAACCAAGTTGGTGTGTGATATAATCGCAACACCACTGCCGCGACCTGTAGTTCTCGCTTTCTGGTAGTTAACATGCGTCGGAGGAGTGCACTCATTCAATCTAACGTAGTCGTCCTGTTGGAGCCAAGTCTCCGAGAGCGCAAACAAATCCAAGCCCTTGTCTATAATAAGTTCGTTTATGAGAAGCGATTTAGACGAGATTGATCTGACGTTCATTAAACCACATTTAACAACCCTACTGTTAGAACTATTTCTGTCTGTCTGAACTTTTATTAAGTTACTGTGTCTGACACCCAGGTCAGATTTCCTCGCATATAGTGCTTTAGACTTCAAGCAAGGAACACACACAGTTTCAATCTGACTAGGTTGATGTGAGATCAATAAAGTTTATCTTATGTTCATGCACGGCTCATTTTCTGCACAAGTAAAAAACCTCCATGTCTTAAAAAAAATAAATCTCATTTTGTTAAGAACCACTGCTCTAGTGTATTCATTCACTTAAACTAATGATTCTAGTTTAAAGGGTATAGGCATAATACGGATAGCTTAAGTCTTTTCAGTCTTTCTGCTGTAAAGTTTCTGTTCTGTAATGATAAATGTGCACGATGCTTTGGGCTGAGAGAGGATTGGTTGAGTGAGGGTGGCTCTTTTTCTCTTTTCTGTCTGAAAAAGCTAGTTCAAAAGATGTGAAAGGCCAAAACTACATGTATGAGAGAACTAGTAATAAAAAGTCAAACGTTTTCAAAGCCAAGAACTACAATTGCTTTACATAATTCAGTTTTTTGTGTCTTTTCTAAGTGGAGCTCTAAATAAATCCCTCAGATTAAAACGACCCAGTAAATATACATGGAAGCAACAGTAATGCATTGTGTGTGAGTGAAAGACACAAAGACCCCAATTTCAAATGCTATTTACTGTATGTCACTGACTTTTCATTAATACAAATGCATACGCAGATCACCACATAAAACCACAGAGCAAAACCACTATTGCAATAAACATCATTGAACAAATAGAAAAAAGTCTTGAGCTCAAAGGGAAGGGTCTTACACGATCACATGCTCGTTCATGTCCGTAACACACATTCAAATAGAGCATTCGATATTTACAAACCGCACACATTCAGTCCATTCTCACACACACAGCTTATATAATACAGCATTGAAGAAGAATGGCTGTAATCTAGAGGGGTGTTACAGTAAGTAGTATGAAAACAATTTGAAACAGCCAAACAAAGTGTACATAGAACACATTTTTTACACAATTAAGCCAACTTTACTAATTCTCTATGTTTGAAGCCTAAAATGTGGCAAAATGTTGAAAGGTTCAAGGGGGCCAAATACTTTCGCAAGGCACTGTATATATATATATATATATATATATATATATATATTGTAAAATCAGGCCAACCCAAGATTATACAGAGAACTTAGAGAGAACATCCAGCATACACACACATTTAGAAACCTTTCACAATATTTTATTTACATTTACAACAAATGAGCTCATACTGTAAATAGGATTATAGCACATAGACTTTGGATAAAGTGGCTTTTCCCAGATATTGACAAAGAATGAAAATAGAAACACAAACCACATATGACTTTATTCTCATTCTCAGGTTATGGAATACATGTTGCCTTTTGTCCATGCAGTCTCTTCTGAAAAGGGATGTGGCGTCTGTCTGTAACGACTGAGCAGCAAAAAAAGTTCAGTTTTCAATCATCATGGTCCCACTGGTCTCACTTTAGTCACAGACCGAGGAGGAACCTGAGGACGACACAAACACTTTAGAGTCAACTGTTACTGATTTTGTCAACATTATCCTATTTACACATATTCAATGTTTGTGTAAAGTTTGTTCATCGCTCATCATTGTCATCTGTGGCTGTTTTATTTCAACCTTGTTTTTTTTTTCAACAAACTATTATTTATTATTATTATTAGTATTAGTTTTGATATTATTTTGATTGAACCAAAACTGGACCAAGTTTATTTTAGACTAATTTACAGAATGATGTTTTTGACATATCATTACTGGAAATGGTCTGGGAGCCACACAAAGCCCCCAGCCCAGTCCAGGCAAGGGAAAACTCAAAAACCCAGTGTATGGATTATTGAACAAAACATGTACAGATTGACATAATATAACAATATTCATTCACCCACACATTTAATCATAATGCTATTCAGAGGTTCCAGGAAATACACTCGTCTCGTGCCGCTGGGATTTCACTGTGACTGCATTAAATAAAACAACCCTCTCAGAAAGCAGGTCATTGTCTAGGAATGAAATGATAACCTGACGCCCACCTGTCACACAGACGTACTGGACTGGGTGGAGTGTGAGGATGGATTCAGGAGACTGTGGCTTCTGAGTGCATTGTCTGTGAGACGCTCTCTGATCGCCGCTAAACCTACATGGAAAACACATGTCTTTTTTATGCAATCATTAGAGGAAAAGCAGAAGATAAGCGACAGGTACATGCCTGTGTGGCTATAGATGTACCAGAGTCCCCCCATCAGACAGGTGCCCATCACAAAGGCTGTAAACACGATCGCCAGCAGGGGTCCCACCTGCATCATGGAGCCTGCACACATACAACACTCATGATTCATTATTTATATTATTATAATTTATCATTCAGTCATTAATTCATCATTAATCAAGACAATGAATGTATACAAACAAGTCAACATTCCTGTAAATAGAGTATTACACAGAGAAAAGGGATTAGGCTGAAATCTTATTTTGAACACAACCAAACAGGACAATAGGACTCACTGATGTCCTCAGCCCCAGGAGTGGTCGATGGAGACACACACAGTCTCTTAAATCTCTGTCCAGCAGGGGGCGCCACCTGTTTGGAGACCAGGGAGCTGATTGGCCGAGTCACCACCATGGGTCTGGATAAGTTTCGAATCTCACACTGAAAGAAAAACAAATCATGCTTTATTATGTCTGTGTGTGTTATTGCATTATTAGTCTGTAATTGTAAGCAAAGCAAAAGGTCATCCATCATTGAAATTAATGATTCATTTAAATTCTCACTGATATGCTTGGATCTTTTGAAATGTCCACTGCCAATTTCCCAGATAAGTTATAATAATAATGCATACGTTTTATATATTGCTTTTTGGACACTCAGAGATGCTTTACTTTGTGAATACAGACTGTAGGGTTTCATGTCTGTTTAGGATTAGGTTGGTGGTGTGCCAAGTGATTGTGCCACGGCTCAAAAAGTTTGTGGAACACTAGTGTTTGGGGTCATTACCTGGTGTGTGGTTGCTGTAGAACCCAAAGGAGGAATCGGCGTCCCAGCCGCACAGCCCAGCGGCTCTGCTCTGGAGGCTCCTCTGGTGACGTGGGAGCTGCACAGGAGCAGGCTGCAGTGGAGGAACTGCATGGACTCATTGTACTGCGCTCTCATGATGAAACTGAACCTCAGCCTCTGCTCATCCACTGTAGGACCACTCTTCTCTGTCCCTTCAACATCTCCTTGACTTTTCACAATCTCCTTTTTCTTATGTTCAACCTCTGTGCTGTTATTGTCAAGTTTAATGATGGGGTGAAGTTTCAGCGAGTCATCAGAGGAGCAGCTATCCCAGATAACGCTCCAGAACGGGGACTTCTTTGGATCTGACAGTGGTGAGATGATGCATGACTTGACTTCAATCAAATCGGCAGAGGCTCCTTTGACTGAAATCTGCAGGATATAAACATGTCTGTCACACACAAGATTAAATAAATACAAATCACCATTTCATGTGTTTTTGGTTTGCATGGTTTTTATTTTATACATATTGAGTATTTCTTGGTACTTTTTGCATGTTTAAAAAAAAAAAAAACAGTCTGCCTACAATTAGGATGTTTGACTTGTCCACATCAGTTAAATTCTGACTCAAAGATTTGGATTATTTGGATGGTGGATGGTAAATGTCTCTCTAAACCTTAGATATGTTTTGATGCAAAATGACCCACTCACAAAAAGAGCATTGTAGCCAGATTGTAACCTTGGGATATTTTTTCTCCATTATCCCACAGTCTTACTCACAAACACATTCTTTCACCCTCAACTGTTGGACAGGTCTCTTTTGGTAGCACCCAGAGAAGACACGGGGAGAACATGCAAACTCTACACCAGTTCAATAGATAATTTTCACACCTGTGGTCCACACAGAACCAATGGTTTCCATCCACCCACCTCAGCGTACACGCGGTGCTCTGCGGTGATCACACATGGACCAATCCTCGTTTCCTCAAACGTGTCAGACATAAAAAGCCTCATGGCGAGCACAGGCCCAGGCCTGTGTCTGGGAGACGGCCACTCCATTTGTTCCTCTGATGTTGACCCCTGCGGAGGCCAAGGAGCCATAACTAGAGGAGGGCTCTCATCCTCAACGTCCCCATTTGAGGTGAGGATGGGAGATGGGGCCAAGCAAGAGAACTGGGAGAAAAAAATGTCAAAAATTATGAAGGTTTATATCACTAAGCAAAGGTAGAAATGCTATTCCCTCTGTTACGTAATCACTGAGATTAATGCAGGAAAGAAGGATTACAGGACTTACATGGATGCTAAGTGCACCTTTGGACCTCAAGTCAGTCTCATTGAAATCCAGAGTGGTCGGCTTCTCTTTCCAGAAGAAAACCTGGAAGTGTGAATATATTTTTTTGACTTGTTCCATCAACAAGCTGATAGCAGTCATGACATCAGGCTCATTTGAGCTTGCACATGCTGCTCAGTGTGCTTCATTATCGTGCCTCCCTCTGCACTCCCTCCAATCTCACTGAAATTACACAGTACTCAGCTTGGCCAATTTCTTTCCTCGTTTATTTGACTTCTATTTATAGGGAGCAGCAAAGTGCTGTGCTGGTCAAGATGACACTGGTCATTTGTGGTACATGTCCATAATGAACAAAAGAGAGAAGAGATTTGTCCTGAACATAAAAACACTGTTAATCGGAATAGTCTTTAACAGCAGCAGTTGCAATCTTAAAAGGGAAGATGCTGCTTCTCTCCTGAAATACTATGGAGTGTGGGCACATGAACACTACGTGAACAATGTGTGTATGGTGTATGGTTTAAGGACAACAAAATAGTGAAAGTTCTGACCGTGTTATTGTACTGCACTCCTCCTGAGTGTCCCAGGAGGTCTCCCTCTGTCTGACAGGAAATGACTGGGAATACCAGCAGGAAATGGCTCCCGTTGGACTGGGCCTGGCAAGTCAGGTCTCGAAACGTTACAGCAGCATAAGGTACAGAAAACCTCTGGAAGAAAGAAAAAATTATACAGTATCATTCCCTGCAACAATGAATGTGTGTGTTTTAAGACCTTGGTTTGCCTTTTGAATTCTGAGTATGAATTAAGTTACCATTTAGGCTTTGTCCTAACCCCACTCATCACGAACCTCATAAACTCCTCCCTCACCACCAGTACTGTCTCTCGTAATCGAAAAATGTCCACGATCAAGTCGATCCTCAAAAAACCCAACCTGGACCCCAAAAACCTGGACAACTTCCGCTCCATCTCAAATCTCCCCCTCCTGTCAAATATCCTAGAACGTGTCGTCATCACCCAAGTCCAACAATACTTCCACACCTTCACCCTCTTTGAATTATTCCAATCCGGTTTCTGCCCCATCACAGCACTGAAACAGCACTGTTAAAAGTATCCAGCGACCTTCTCCTTGCAGCTGACTCCGGTTCTCTTTCTATTCTCCTCCTTGACCTCTCCGCAGTCAATTTGCATCTCAGACACTTCTCTCCTGGTTTTCCTCCTACCTCTCTGAACGTCATCATTATGTTTCCATCAACAACTGCACGTCCCACACCTCCCCTGGTGTTCCCCAAGGTTCAGTACTCAGCCCTCTCCTCTTCATTATATACATGCTTCTTCTCGGCCACATCATTCGCCACCATGGACTCCACTTTCACTGCTCCGCCGACGACACCCAGGTCAACATTTCCACCAAATCCATCTCCTCAGTCATCCTCTCCACCATCACACACTGGATCGCCGAAATCAAATTCTGGATGGACCACAATTTTCTAAAACTAAACAGCAATAAAACAGAATTTCTCATCACAGACCCAAGTCACTGCTTCCTTCTGCTCAAAACATCTCCCTCAACACTGACGGCCACACAATCAACCCTCTGTGCGCAACCTCTGCGTTATTATGGACACATTCACCTCATCTCCAAAATATCATTTGTATATCTCCACAACATCTGCCCTCCCTCTCAGTCCACTGCATAAATTCTCATCCACATCTTCTTCACCTCCAGACTCAACTACCGCAATAGCTTCCTCTTCTGTCTCCCTTCTACTCATCTACAAAAACTACAATACATCCAGAACTCTGCTGCCCACCTGCTCACCCACACCAGCTCCAGAGACCACATCACCCCCATCCTCAAACAACTCCACGGGCTCCCTGTCCATCACCGCAAAAAATACAAGATCCTCCTTCTCACCTACAAGTCCCTTCCCAACCTGTCACCCTCTTACCTCACTGACCTCCTCCATCATCACTGTCCCTGCTGCCGCCTCAGATCCACAGAGACCTCCTCACTCCCCTCAGGACTAAATACCGAACCTTGGGGGACCGAGCCTTCGCCACAGCTGCCCCCGCTCTCTGGAACTCACTCCCACAACCCATCAGAAACTCCAACTCACTGCAGAACTTTAAATCACTTCTCAAAACCCATCTGTTTCAGCTTGATTTTCCCTAATTATGCTCTTCTATGTTTATTGTATATGTTTTGTAAAGCGTCTTTGAGTGTCCAAAAACCAATATAGAAGTTTGATGTATCATTATATTTATTATTATTATTCAGTACTAACATCAAAAAGTGGTATCATGATTAGAATTCTCCAAATGTGGCATGAACCAGTCCCCTTCTAGAGTGGACTTGGTGCTTGTAAATGGTTCAGAGACCTGCAGAATGCTTTGGTCCACTGCCACTCTCAGCTGGCCGTCATCACAGCTCACGGTGAAACTATTCCCATCTCCAGCATCAGAATCACTGAGCCGCTGCCTAGGCCAGTGCTCCTCCAGCCAGGTAGCCCACCGCCCCTGAGCAGCCCCCTCTGAAGACAAAACAGACACAAATCACTTCAATTACAATTCAACAGGAGATTCATCATGAGTTGTACCTGAACAAGAACAATGTATGGTATGGTATGGTTTTTATTTTTTACAGGGACAGTGTACAGTAAACATTAGCCAAAAGGAGAGATGCTTTGTACCAGGTTGTAGCAGCAGTGCTAATTTACACCTGTAGTCCCTGAGCAGGTTCTTGTAAAACAGTAAAATAGAAGTAGATGGATACATTACCATACATTATCAGACCACAGGTTGTAATAAAATAAAACCACCCAGCCCCCATTTTTCACTTTCATACATTCTTATACTGAACTCACGCACACACACATGAACATAGACACACAGACACACATGCACAAACCCACACACACACACGTCACTTTTAGAACATCATTCTAAAGACCTCTAAAGAGTTCCTGACCTGTCCCAGGCCTGGTGAGGTGCACCCTGAATCGGTTGGCCAGATCCGCCTCAGTGTAGGAGGTGACGGAGGGGAAACCTTTGTCCTTGGCCCAGACCAGCAGGTCTGACACCGAGGCCAGCTCCATGTGGACTCTGCTGGACACGCTCAGGTTCAGCTCAGAGGGAGAGGGAGCGGACACACTGTTTGACGACTGAGGGGAAAAAGGCACAAAAGAAATGCACTTTACTGTCATCTCTAAACCTGTATTTGGAAATGTAAATCAATAGGTTGCATTGATTAGTTCAGGGCAGATACCAAAATAACTGTATGGAAAAGAAGCAACTTTTAGAGAGAAACTCTTAGAGAAACGTTGAAAAATAAAATCCAAATGTTTTTCCAGGTCATTCTTTGATTGGGATTTGATTCAGAAACTCGCCTATTCCCTCTACTTTAACTGGTTTGTACTGAGACCCAAAACAATTTCTTAGTTTGTGACTCACATGGCAAGAAAATAATTCTGATTCTCATATCTGTAAGTCCTTTCCACTGGCATTTGTGTTTTTAAGTTCTAACCCCCATCTAGACACCTTTGAGGAACCTTTTTACATTTGACCATTGTTTTCTGACAAAGATGATGTGGAACTCTGACAGATTTTGTTTTATGCTGAATTACAGAGAAAATTTCACCCTCACAGCTTCCTGATTGGATGATATCAATTCAAATCCACTAAATTCAAATTAAATTAAATTCTCCCTCCACTAAATACTGTTTGTTGTTTTTCCAAGAGGAGGGACTATTTGAAATATATGAATATGGATAAAAATTGAATGTCATATGGTCAAGAATATGCATAATACAATTGAAGACATCATCTATAACATTTTAAGGTTTAGTAATTAACATTTACTGTATATTAAGATCCATTAGTCTGACATGACAGTGATTGGTAGAACATGGAATATTTAGGTCTGTGAATCTTGTTGGATGGCATTTGTATCAGTAGTAGTAATAATGTTTTGAAGAATTACACTGCTTTAGACAAACGCAAAGCTTGTGATTAGAGATAGCACTTACATAAATATCCACACGGCCTTGGATTCCTTTTGCAACAATGGCCCAGTTAACAGGCACCGAGCTGCTGATAATTAGCACAATGTTGTGACTCCTGGACTGGACCGAGGGTATGAGTGAGACCACCACCTCCACCTGTAGAGAGCTGTGAATGCCACGCACAAAGGACAATGTTTAGTTTGAAGGATTTCTCTGAGGTTTTCTTACTTTCTTGATTTCATGACACATGTGGTTAGTCATGTCTCACCCACAAAGGCCAGAACCAGCAGAATGGAGTTTAATAATGTGCACTTCAGGACTATGAGGCGGGGCAGGCGTGAGGGAGCAGCTCTGGACTTCCTGCGGCTGAACGTCGGAGATCATGTACTTGTTAGAGAGGAAGGCCGACACCAGGTGACAGGAAAAAGACTGGTTCAGGTCTGGAACAAAAACCAAACGGCAACATGGTTCTGTTAAGGCTGTGTGAAAGAGGCCAATTGTAACTTTAGTGGAGCTACTAGATGTGTGTTTTAACAGAGTTCTGACAAAGCTCTAATACTATTCGATAATGATTTTCGTATAGATGCACACAAGTCTCTGTCCCGCAAGTCCAAGTCAAGTCCAAGTCCACGCCCTGGAGTCCACGTCTCATTTCCTATGCATTAAAATTACAGCTAATACAATTTATAAAGGAAAAAAATATGCACCATAATCTTAGTTGGGACTAATGTGTCAATAATAATGCTGTTTTTTGTGCCACAGCCAAAGAACGCACACTGCCATATATACAGTAGAGCGCGCACACTTACCAGCCTGTGTATGGTGTGTGGGAAATGCATGCCGTTTTTATCTGTGGAACCAGGAAGTGGGTGGGACAGTTACTATAGTGATTCACATTAGTGTGTATATTTTGTATGAGAAAAATGTCCTCAGTTGAAAATGTTCTATCTTCCATTCTTGTAATAATAGGTGTTTTATTAATGCCATACTGTGGGATTTCTCCTTAGTGCAGGCTTGGCAAACTCAGGCTGTGGGACAAATCTGGCCCGCAAAACAATTTTTAATGGCCCCTGAAATGCTTTTATTATTTTTATCATAATTACCAATATTACAGTAATTTGCAGCGTTGATGGTAATGGGCTACTTTGGCATCTTATAATTTTTATCAGGAAAACAACCACATAGCTTAATCTGTTCTAAAATGTTAATTAACATGTAGAAGTTAAGTTGAAGTTGAATCCAAACCTACCAGAAAATAATATCCAAACTCATGTCAAATAAAATACATTTTTCAAAAAACAATAATATGTAGAAAAATAATAATAATAAAAAGTAATGAGAACCACTAACCACTTGTATTCTTTTGCGCACAACCAGCTCTTATGTTTTGAAACTTGGCCCCGACCAAAATGACACCCCTGCCATAGAGCAACACTAACAGTCGCCAGCTCTAATCTTAAGGCACTGACCTTCACAAAATACATGTTTGAATTTTAGGAACCTTGTGTCTTCTATCAAGAATCTTCAGCATATGCGTTCAAGGACATGGACAAAAATAAACAACATTATGTTTCTGTTAAATCCAGACCTTGTGGCTGAAGTACACATCTCCATCTGTCCTTAAGATGTTTGTCTTATCACACGGAAGACGAACGAACATCTCACCTTGTCCCAGTTTGATATAAACGTGGTTGCTGTGTGCAGAGTGTATCATGGAGGTGATGTTTCCATGGCGCCTCAAAGCCCAGCGGTGCAGAGCGCGAGGGCGAAAGGGCAGCGAGGGCATCTTCTGAAGCTGCACCTCCACAGAGCCGGCCCGCATCGAGGAGTGGGACGACATCTGGGAACAAAAAGCACACAGCTCTCAAAGGTTTAGTTTAAGGTTTCATTCAATTCAATTTAATCTGTTTTTGAACAGCCCTAAATCACAACAGCAGTCGTCTCAGAGGACTTTATAAAGTTGTTATTCACCAACAACAGATCAGAGAATCAAACCTTTCAACAGGTCCAAAGGGGGCGGAATGACCAATGTTCATAAAAGTCCATAAATACCCATTAATATAAAAAAAATGTCCTTAAATGTCCATAAATGTCCTTAAATGTCCATAAATGTCCTTAAATGTCCATAGATATCCCAGATCTTCACTGTCCTTAGACCCTCTGCATTTGACCCATTCTTCACTGTCACAAAGGCAAAACCCATGGACCCATCTCAAGATGTCGATGGCCAGCTTGGTCTGGACTACCAGAGCTGGAGGTTTTGGAAGCCGGAGCGCCCGGAGGAAACCCACCCATACACGAGGAGAAACATGTGATCTCCACACAGGAATCGAACCCAAAGCATGAGTGCCACCCACCCTGCACCATGGAGATATTGACAAAAATGTAATGGGCACACAAGTTTTTTCAGTAATTGAGTGTGAAATAGCCAAAGGGTGAAACTTTCTTAGAGATAGAGGACGACTAAAATCAATAACATGAATAAAGAAAAGAAAAAGAAGTACGAAAATTGTAAGGAAAGAATTTGAAGGAAACCAGGGAGCCAGGTCTCTGCTACTTTGGCGCCTAAAGAACTATTATTGATCAGACGATAATGTGGAAATCTATCCTGTTTGCGTCAAAACATCTTTCTGAAGGCCTCTGTTGAGATTAAGTAAACTCAAAAATAATGGAGAAAAAAAACAAAGGAAAAAAACGCAGAAGCTTTAAACTGTGTACGCAGCGTTGGAAAGAATACGTCTGAATGTTTTATTTGTAAATAGGTGTTTGGAAGACATACTATTCGTTCCAATTCTAGTATGACTTCGCAACAATTTCAATATTATCATCAGGATAATGTAGAACCACAACATGATTATTTTTCTTTGCGTCTAAACATACTCTTGATTTAGAAATGGGTGGTAATTTAGGACTGTTATGATTGCATAATAAATTGTGGCTTATCACTTCATAATAGCATGTGCCACGTGGATGTTTGTGACAGAGAGATTAAAAATTTAGAAAATATGTCCTTTTCATTACCTTTTAGAAATATAAAATCATTACCAGTGTCCTTTATAGAAACACTGGAATAGCCATCTTTTATCTTCTGTTTTTCATGTGAATCATGTAACAAAACATTTGCTTGTTTTAAGGACCTCGAATCTGAATAAAGAAATGATGATGATGATGATGATGATGATAATGATGATGATTGAAAGCCATAAGTATTCTGACCTGCACCATGACTGTCACAGAAGGAAGCAGCGCGCCCCCCTCTAAGCACCAGATCACAGGTTGTTTGGAGCTGAGCAGGAGCTGGATGATCCGCAGGGGTCCGGAGGCGAGCGGCGTCAGCAGCACGGCCACCTGATCAAAACAAAACACAGACTTATCCAAAGGAAGACAACACAGATTTCGGATTTAATTCTTGCTTGTTATTATAGATTATAGACGGTTTCCTTATTGTGCTAAAGCTAGTGATTTGATTTGATGTTATTTAATTTAGTAGAGAGTGTAGTATAGAGTTTAGCTGCGTTCATTTTCCTCGTGCTGGGTTCTCTACTGTCTTTCTGGTGATGAAACACTGACATTTCCTCATGAATAAAGGATCTCTGAATCTTGATCTTAACACATATTGACCTTGTTCTCAGTGCTGTGTGAGGCCCGTCCCACTGCGATCACATGGGTCTCTTTGGGGCCACTCTCTCGGGCCGAACAGCCTGGTCCTGCCTCGTATCGCTCCAGGAGCCCACGGACCGGGTGTGAGCCGGGGGCCGGTCCCACTGCGCACTGAGCTGTGGAGCCGACACAAGAGGCACAGGTCGTGGTGAAGCTGTGTTGAATATTTCAACTATTTTATATAGTTTTTTTTACTATAATTCATTCACTCCACACACAGTGATGGTAAACAATGACTGTAGCCACCACTGCCCTGGGACAGATTGACTTTATTTAAACACAGCACTTCCGGGTCTAGGTTGAGCATAAATGTGAATGCCTTTGTTGACTCCTTAAGAGTAGCGTTTAGCAAAGTTTTTTGGTTTTTTTTTTTTTTTCAATATTTTATTTTGGTTTTTAAAATGTTAACAGACAAACAGGCTCAGGTGCATCAATATTTGGCAGTTCTACATGTTGACAAATACAAAAATAATAAAAATAATAGGAAGGAAATATAGTAATGACACAGTACTAGTCAAAATTACTTGTTTCAAGATGAGCCATAAATGGATCCCACATATTAGAAAATCTATTGATCGAACAGGACTGTAAGGACCTCATCCTCTCCATATTTATCAATAGGAGCATTTCAGAGAGCCACACTTTAAACGATAGAGAAGCAGAGGATTTCCACTCCCTTAGAATAAGTTTTTTTGCAACCATCGTCCCCAGTTCCAATGGTGTCTGCATTATAGCTGGAAAGTTCTTATTGTCCGAGAGTCCAAACATGGCAAGACATGGTTCAGGGGAAACATTTATCCCATATGCTTTGGAGTACCAGTTGAACACTTTTCCCCAAAAGCTGTACAATGAAGAACAGGACCAGAAAGCATGCGCCAGGGTGCTCTCTGATGAGTTTACACCTGTCACAAATGGGCGACGTTGTGGGAATAAATTCTATGCAATCTGAATTTAGAATAATGTAAACGATGGACAATTTTGAATTGTATTAATTGATGTCTGCTGTTAATAGAACAAGAGTGAATCTTAGATAAACATTTATCCCACACACGTTCAGACAGTTCAACACCAAGATCCTCACTCCATGTGTTTCTGATCTTCACTGTACTTGGCCTGATTCCATTATTGAATACATTTATAATCTTTGAAATAAGATGTTTGGAGCGAGAAGGGCTTTTAATAACATGATACAAATCGTGTTCCATAAGTTTTTTGGTTTTAACTGTAAGTGTAGTAATGGTGTAAGTAGTGTACAAAAACATACAATTTCATATTTTCACTTGGTTTAGGTCAGTTATTCTTTGTATTAGCTCAATGTTACAATACAGAGAGAGGTGATTCTTCTTCTTCCACAGTGTATGTTTCCTCTGTCTCAATGATGTATTAAGTACAAAATAAACGTTTGTATGAGAATCGTGCTTTCATCAGAAAGACATATGTTTCACCACATTGTAAAACCAACCGTCACTGAATTTTTTTTTTTTTCTGACTTCTGAACTCTGTAGCTTGTTGGTGGCGGGATAATACTAATAAAGCAAGACACTTAACCCCACTTTGCCAGAAGCCCCCGCTGAAAGATCAAGATTGTGCCGTCAACAACAGAGCAGCCATCTCCCCACCTGCAGGAGGATCAGTGAGGGGCTGGTGCTCAGGATGCAGCGCTGACTGCCCCGACCCAGAAATGGATTGAGAGGAAGAAAATAGATGAATGGATGGTTTTATATGTCATTATGCTTTCACTCCATACATATGGTGATAAACTATTACAGTAGCCACAGCTGCCCTGGGGCACACTGACAGAAGCGAGGCCACTAGTATGTGTCATTGGCCCCTTCAGCCATCACCAGCCATTCACACACACACCTGAGTCATTCTACGCAATGAGGGTGAAGTGTTTTGCCTAAGGACACCACAACAGTTTGACACTTAACAGCCGCAGCAGTTATATAAAGTGTTTTGTATCTGGATACTTTTAATATACTGGATACTCTGTCAGCATCAGTGAAGCCATATTTCTGGTTTCATCCTCTCATCACTACAACAACATCTTATTGGTAGTTTTTGAGGACACAACAAGGCTTCACAAATGAGTTAAAAGTCAGTAATATGTGACTTAAGTATGATCTTACCAGTTGTTTCCCGTGTGAGAAGAGCGAGAAGAATCCATCCAAACACACACAGAGACCTCGTTGGGGAGCTTTGTTCACAATGAGACTGGATCATTCTTGGAGCAGTATGACACGTTTTCTTTTATAGTCTCTGTGATCAATCAGTATTCACTATGAGAGAGAAATCACAATAGTATTAATTGTAGCAACCCCTTGTTGTTTAATAGACCTGAAATGAACTTAGTGCTACTGTCACTTTAATCTGCACTGTTAAATGTCTGTTGTGTGTATTTAGATTAGATTATTTTATGCATGCCTTATACCTATTTTTACTTATAACTTGTTTGTACCATGAGGCAAAAACATTACTTGTTTGAAACTTCCTGTTACTTACAACTACAATAAAGATAGTTCTGATTCTGATTGTGATAAAGCCAGAAATTTGATCAAAATATGTAAAGTTTAACATATGATTTTGATTGAATTCCAGGTATGTATGCACTACTTGTTTTGAGTGATACATACATATTTTGTATCCAGCACAAAACTGGCCAATCCATAAAGTGATTATTTCCCCCCTTGTCCCTTGGATTAATGCCTTTGTAACTTTCATGAGAACTTTATGCATGTTAAACCATTTTGCACAACATTCATCAGTAAAATAAAGCCAAACGTGTTCTCAGAGTAAACATGCATATCTTTAACCCTTTAATCCACTCCTTGACGAAAGAAATGCATTTTTTTTAGATATATCCTAAGATGTATGAGCACAATGTATTTGTTTTTTTAACCCCTAGTTTTTCAATTATATGCCTCTACAAAATGGTTGAGATGCATTTTGATGATAAACTTGGTATGCTATCCCTAAAACCAATTGATGGAGATGCCCCAATGAGTAAGTAAAAGTAAAAGTAAGTAAAATGTATTTATATAGCGCCTTTCTCAGACCAGGGTCACAAAGCGCTTCACATTAAAAGCAAGGTATGAGGTAGATTTCAGATCCAAACATGCTTCGGGTTTATAGATAAAGTGACTCAAAAAGTCATCCACCAAATGGTCGAGAAAATTATTAAAGAGTTAGACTTCAAGAGCAGTAAAAACATCTAAAATGAAAAACAAAACAATCACAAAACTGCTACACATAACTTAAGTGTCTACAGACCATAGACTGTAAATATTATATTATAGAGTCGGACTCACCTGCAGATGCGCTCTTCTGTCTGACTCCGCGCTTCAGTGACCAATCCGCGCGCGCACGTGGTCAAAAGAAGAATATTGACCAAGGTTGAGCTTCATTGCCTTCTACAACAGTCTTATCACACATGGGGGGGGGGGGGGGGGGTGTAGTTGTGTGTAAAGACTGGGGCCAGTGGGAGGGGCCGCACGATGGGGTGACGCAGGTGCTGATGGAGAGGAGTCCACAGGCTGCGCTTCACCAAACCCAGGGGTCCCAAATCCCAAATCCCAAAATGTGTGTTTCAATCATAATTATCACCTTACTATAGTATTGGGTCCTTTGAAATATAGTTTGGTCCAACAAGAGACACATCAAGGGTTCTCACTAATTCCGTGGGGAAGAAGTTTGAATAACATAGGGCAAACTATTTGAAATGGATAAAGATATAACGTGTTAATGCAATTTTACTTTAAAGAAAGTGGTTTTACAAAAGTGAGTGAGTCATCTTCATTTAATACATTATCTTTCACAGAGTCTCAAAGTGTCTTTCACATTTTTCCTCTCACTCCCCACAGTGATGGAAACGGCGTCACTCGTAGACTGTTTTTAGTGGTATAAGGGGAAACCTGCAGACACAGGGAGAACATGCAAACTCCACACAGAAATTCCCCGTCTGGGATGGAATTGAACCCAGGATGTTCTTGCTGTGAAGCCCAAGTGTTGCTGCCCCCAAAAGGATGTAATGATGGTATAAGCGGGAGAAAGGGTTGAGATCCCAACAGCTGTGAAGCACCTTAACAACACATAGCACTTCATACAATCCATTGCACTTGACAGCCTGTCTGCTCTGAAACGAGCTTTGTGACATCCTCTCTTATCTCTTGTTGTCTTCAATGTTGTGATTTTACGGTGTCTGCCTGTTTTGAGATGATCGTTTGCAGCAAAACCCATTTCCCCGGTGGGAAAATAAAGATAACTTTGACTTTGACTGCTAAAGGCTGCACTGTGGGCTTTGAAATAGAATCAACCAAAAACATCAACTTAAGGGACCCCCTTGAAAAAGAGATGGTTCATCTCAAGGGGTTATCCTTAAGAATAAATAAATAAAATATGAAGAGCCATACATACTATCTAACTCACCTCATCAACTTCTAACATAATTTTATACATATTATTGTACAAGATATAATACATTACCTTTAAATACAAAAATAACATTAGAACTCTGGACTGCACTAATTTGTATTTATATGTTCGTTATTACATCTATATAAGAATTGTGACTACGATTTGCAACACGTGCAGATGCTTATTGATAATCTCTGCAATGTCCCTAAAAAAAAACCATTTGATTGTAATAGTATGATTCATTTATATCGCCACTATTATTGTAATCTATGAAATGATGCATGATTAAACCTAGTGCCACCAACCATCCAGATTGATTGAGATGAAACCGTTTCCTCATCATGAATTTTTACTCTTGAGCAGAAATATAATAAAATAAAATCTACAGTCTGACCCAAGTCCATCAAGTCTGAGGAATGATTTAACTTTCCCATTAGTGTCAACAGCTGGGTCACTGCCCTGAACCAGAACATTGGTTTAGGATGTATGTAACAAGACAGAAAATATATTTTTGAAAGTAATTACTGTTCACTCGATCAGTATGTCCAGTCGAGGCAATCCGCATCATACAAATAAAATAAGAATGCAAAGAATGGATACACTGATGACCATTACACATTGTTACTGTTAGTATCCTCAAAAGTGAATAAATGATCAAGCAATTCGACTGGAGGGGTTCACATTTTTACTGAGTCACAGTTTTGACACACTTAACAGCAACTGACACATGAATAGAATAAAACCACACAATTGAAGATCACAAAGATAAATCAAAAAGGGAGTGATTGATAAAAGTCTGTACCACAAACAGAAAAGATTAAATGGTGGTAAAGCAAGAACAGACTGGTGATCCTCGATTGTTGAGCTCCCCCCTGTGGCGAAAGTCAGCAAGTGCACTGAATACATTCTAAACAGAAGTAGGACCAATGTAAATGTGTATATCACACTGTAGCAGCACCGGCAGCAGAGATTAAAGGGACAAGAGACACAGGACGTGACACTGTGTTGCTGGGCAGAAATCACCACGACATCTGCCACTTGTTACATAATCTGGATTATGGTCCAATCCAACTTCCTCCACACAAAAAGCCGCTGCTGTCCAGAGCTCATCTCTTGCCTCAAACAGTGAACAAACATGAGCAGTTTTCCGTCAGAGGAATGATAGTTTATGGCTGATTGTGGGAAAGCGCCTGACCCTAGCAGAGGTCAGAAGTATAGTCGAAATCCTTGAAATAGTCCTGTTCTTTGCGGGAAAGTGTGCGGCGCTCTCGAGGAGGGGTTAACGTGGGCGCCTCCGCTGTAAACTCCAGGTCAAAGTTACTCACGTCTTCTTTTCCTTTTATGGTCGGGACGAAAGGGGGTGGGGCTTTTCTCTGAAGGAGTGCCTCCCAGTCCACACCCTGAAACATAGAAATGTGTTTAAAAAGTTTGAGTGAAAAGAAATAAATGAAATAGGCAACGACTAAAGTAAACATGTTATAATTTATGTGAAGGTCCATCACATTAGTAATATTATCTGCTCACCCGAAAGAATGGCTGTTTTTTGACATCCTCTGCGTCCTTCTCACCAGAGCCCAGACGTCTCTCAGGATTTCTTCTCAGCAGCTGACAATAGATAATGACTCAAATCACACAAAATCAAAAGAAGCATTTCTATTGTTCTTTGGAACGGCCCTGAGGACGCTTTCAAAAGTTCCAGCTCTATTCACACATAAAAAAAAGCCTAAAAGTCCAATGTCACAGAAAAATATATAGCGCAAGAAGAGACTACTTCTGCAGTAATAATAATATTGTCAATTATAGCAAAACTAAAAACAAACATTATGGTACAAATGTTGAGCCTATATTCTATGAGTGCAAAATGAATATTGGACAATTGCGTTGTATGTAAATACTGTGTATATACTTTTACAGTTCTGTATTTGTAACATGTATTGCAGTTTTGCTAGATTTTGTGATTAATTTTGTAAACTAGATTTGGCAAAATAAGGGCTAAATTTCAGCCATAGTAATTTGGTCATATAAACCAGCTTTAAAATTGTTAGTTTACGTCTTTGGAATCAGTTACTCATCGAGATTAGACAGGCTCAGTCTCTGCCTGTTTTTAAGTCACTTCTTAAAACTCATCTTTTTTCACTTGCTTTTGACAATGTTTGATCTTAGGTAATATTGTTTTATATATGTCTTTTTAGTCTATGTGTTTGTTTTTTGTGTACAGCATTTGGCTGAACTGTAAAGTTTTTTAAAAGTGTTTTATAAATAAAGACGGTATGGTATGGTAAAGAAAAGACTAAATTACACATGTGTGTTGTGTGCTACTCAATCCTGTTTTGTAATTTGTGATGCAACAAATTTCCCCAATGTGGGACAAATGAAAGATCTCTTAATCCTAATCTTAACTTTCAAACCACAAGAAAATTGAACTACCATATGTGCAGTGATCCATGTAATTAGTTCCTGGCTCTAAAAAAAAATTGGTTCTTTCCCTATTATCTCACATGAATGTATTCGACCTCTGTCACGTTTTCTGTCACCTCTTTTTCAGACAGAAAAGACAAAAAGACCTCTCTCATTCAGCCAATCAGCCGTCAGCCAAAAACATCAAATTGTTAAGTGTGCGAGAAAACACAGAACACGTTTGATCCGATTTGTTCACAACACAAGACTCTTACTGTTGGATTATTCATGGTAAAAGAAAGTTAGATACCCCTGCTTTAAATGCACTACTCATAACTGCCTTCACGTTCACTTTTAAAGGCCATCCAAACTCTACTCTTTGTCAGGAAGTGTTACACGGCTACAGACTTGTGCGTCATTTGTCTTTGGTGTTGGATACAATGAAACGGCTGGACGTGTGAATGTGTCTCACCCGTCTCATGATGCCGATGGCCTCAGTGGAGAGAAACCGCGGATAGCGCACTTCATCATTCACGATGCTGTCAAAGACCTCCTCCTCATCATCACCTGGGAACGGAGACTGGCACAGGCAGATTTCAACATAAGATCATCTTTTATTTGTCTCACGGTCGTTGAGCACATTACAGCAGAAAGAAGGGAGGAAATAGGAGCACTCAGGTTGAACACATCAAAGAGATAATAGATAATAACATAAAATAATGAGAGAGTACAGTAAAATAAAAACTCTGGAGCTATAATTGCACTTGGTTCAAGGATAGTATACTAGTGGAGGTATTTACAGATGTTAATTTTGTACTTTAGCAGCAGGGAATGACTGGAGTACACAATAGTAATAATAGCAGTAGGGAAAGGGACTAGCACAGTGACTAAAGACAGATTTTTATGTTATTTTATTTTTTTATCACAGAGCAGTCACACTCCTGAGCCTTCGCCCTGTTAAATACCATTAGATGCACTTCAATGCAATATGATATAATGAATGTATATACTAGCAATAGTAGCTTGTACCGTCTCACATAGATGCAAATATATTGATCTACAGTACAGACCAAAAGTTTGGACACACCTTCTTATTTGAAGAGCTTTTTATTTTCATGTTTATGAAAATTGTAGATTCACACTGAAGGCCTCAAAAGTATGAATTAACTCATGTGGAATTATGTACGTACTAAAAAAAAGTATGAAATTACTGAAAATATGTCTTATATTCTTGGTTCTTCAAAGAAGCACCTTTTGTTCTGATTACTGCTTCGCACACTCTTGGCATTCTCTTGATGAGCTTCAAGAGGACCTGAAATGGTCTTCAACAGTCTTGAAGGAGTTCCCAGAGATGCTTGGCCCTTTTGCCTTCTCTGTGTGGTCCAGCTCACCTCAAACCGTCTGGATTGGGTTCAGGTCCGGTGACTGTGGAGGCCAGGTCATCTGGCCCGGCACCCATCACTATTGGTTAAATAGCCCTTACACAGCCTGGTGTGAATCTACAGTCAATAGTCATGAAAAGAAAGGAACCTCATTGAATGAGAAAGTGTGTCCAAACTTTTGGTACTGTATGTTGTAAACATTATCCTATACTTGCGCTCTTGCACTATTGGTTAGATGCTAAACTGCATTTTTTTGCATTGTTCTGACTTTGTAATGACAATAAAGTTTAATCTAATGTAATCTAAAATGACAGAATATCAGATTTCATTGTTATGCATCGCAAGCGGTGGTGTGCTCGCAGTCTTGTCAGTGTGTGAGACAGAATGATGGAATTGTTCATAATTTGAGGAGAGACGATACAAAACTATGGAAACGATGAGGCTGAAGTAGTGCTGGTTATCTCTGTTCTGAGAGGAACGAATTGGAGAAGAAGGCACGGTAAGAAAGGATTTTCACTGAGTCACACATATTCAGATCGCTGTAGAGGTGTGAATGTGTGCTGCTTACAATGAATATGTGAGCGAAAAGACAAAATATTCCACACACCTCTCCGACCAGCATCTCGTACACCAGCACCCCCAGCCCCCACCAGTCCACAGCCCTGGTGTAGGACGTGTCTGTTAGCACTTCTGGGGCCAGGAACTCGGGAGTCCCACAGAAAGTGCTGGTCCGGTCTCCATAACCCATGCCTGAGAAAGAGAGAGGAAGAGAAAGGACATTAGAGGACCATCATTCATTGTACGTTAGGTCAGTGCAGGTGACATAGAAACAAATGGACAAGGACCTTCTTTACAGAGTCCAAAGTCTGCGATCTTCACAAAGCCCTGTGTGTCCAGCAACAGATTGTCCAGTTTAAGATCCCTGCAGAAGAAAGGAAACATTTCATTGTTAGTCTTCATTAATATGTATTGTTCCCTCTTTCTCAAATAAATAAATACATACATAAATACATGAATAAATACATTTAGCCTCACATAGAATAGAATAGAAGAAAAACATGTCATTTATATCACAGCTTTAGTGTAATGTTTTCATAACACATATCATTGTACTTGGTCAAATCAAGTACAATGAGATTTACGTGTTTTACTCATAATAATTCACTCCACCACTGTATGTGCTTAACATGTAATACTAACTGATTTTAAAAACAGAAAGGACCTACCGATAAACAATCTTATGGTCGTGTAGAAACTGCAGCCCTAGCACCACGCACGCAGAGTAGAAGCTACAATGGAGAAAGAGCCATGTTAAAATACACAAACACATCCCTTTGAGATAAGAGAATCTTTATTCTTTCCACAGAGGAAATGTCGGTCTGAACACACAGGACAGAGCAGTGGGAGAGATAAAGGGTACGTCACCTTTTTGTTTCATGAATATTTTTATCATTTTGTTTGTAAAAGATTATCTTACGATACACTTTGCATACTTACTTGAGCCCTGTGAGTCATAATTTGACACTTCGGGCTGAATTGAAGTGAATATAATGCACTCACCATACCATCGTACTCATTTCATTTCGTACTTATAGGGATATGATAATCAACCAGAGTTTACAGACGGCTAAGGCCAGGCTAGCTCATATGTGTTTGTTATTCCTATTTCCTGTGTTCAAACTATTTCATTATCTGATCTGTTATTGGCACATTTCGAGACATGATTTAGGGCTACACAAAAATACATTAAATTAAAATGAATAGAAGAAAATCAGGAGTCAAAGGCAAGAGAGAGAGCGGCAAAACGTACACAGCGCGAGGCTCCGAGAAGACATCGGCGTGAATGTGCATCATCAGGTCTCCTCCGGCCGTGTACTCCATCACGAAACACACGTGCTCCGGCGTTTGGAAGCAGCCAAACAAGTTCACCAGGAACGGGTGACGCGAGCTGTTGACCACCTCGAAGATGCGCTTCTCACACATGAGGCTGGACACACAGGACACAAAAGCTGCCATTAGGACGTTCCTCTAAACCTTTTCTCACCGAGGGCCACTGAACTCTACCTTTCCACTTCGTCTCGTGCAACGATGTCACCTTTCTTCAGCGCTTTGATGGCGTAGAGACTGCCCGTGCGTTTGTACTCCGACAGCAGCACCTGCGCAAAAGAGACCGTTCAGTGCGATGGAACATCCATCCATCCATTTTCTTTCCCTTAATCCATTTCTGGGTCGGGGGGGTGGCAGTCAGAGCTGCACCCAGTCACAGAGCACCAGCCCCTCACTGATCCTCCTGCAGGTGGTGAGTCCACAGGAGCTGAGATCTTTCAGTGGGAGCTTCAGGCAAAGTTAGGTTAAGTGTCTTGCCCAAGGACACAATGACAGCAGTCATCAGTGGGAGTCGTGAAGTAGGTCTTACGGTGGGCTCGAACCCACGACCTTCAGACTCAAAGGCCAATGCTCTACCAACTGAATGGGGCGAACAATAGTTTGAAAATTTTATTTGTTTTTACTTTTCACTGGTTCATTTCTTGTGTAGTAAAACACTTTGCTTTGTGTATGAAGTGTGTGCATCAAATGATCTGGCCTTGCCCTTTTCTACCCTTTTTGTAAATAAACACTATATACATTTTGAACTTGCTTTTAATATGATTTAGTGGGTCAACAACCAGGATTATTCAGACCATAATATAATCGTCACAAAGATATAGATAAAATTATACTTTTGTATGGAATATTTTCCCAATCTGTTTCTATGGGAATACTAAAGCTGTGCACATTATTTGAAGAAGTTGGTTACATACAGTATTTACAGAGAGAAGACTGAAGTCAAAATGAATACTGCTTACTTTTGTCATTTACCTATCAGACAATATCAATCAATCAATCAATCAAATTTTATTTATAAAGCGCTTTTCATACAAAAAGTGTAACACAAAGTGCTTTACAGTTTAGTTAAAAACAATCCAACATGCCCAGCCCTAAACCCTCCTCCCCACAGACCCCCCCAAAACCACATTTATAATTATATATACAACCACATGCGTATACACACACACACACACATATACACCCACACACACACACAAGTATAAAGTCATATCAGGTAAAATAGGTAAAACAATAAAAAGACATGGGGCTGGGAGCAGATGTAACCGGCTGAAGAAGCGTCATCCAAGGAGCCATCTGCACCAGGAGCAGAGAGCAGGCTGCAGCCACAGGGAACGACACAGGACCCAGAGGAGAGAGGGGCCCCAGACCCCACCAGGCCCAGGACTCAGACCCCATAGGACCCAGAGGAGAGAGGAGGCCCCAGACCCCCACCGGATCCAAGAGCCAGACCCCCGAAGCCGCAGCAGACCCCAGCTCTCAGTGCAGAGGGCTCCTCCAGAGGAAACACTGGGGACACTAAAACAATACAATAATACAATAGAAAGTAGAACAATAAAATGCGACAATAAAAAGAAAAATGGCAGCTGCCTAATATTAATAATAACAATAGTAAATGGGTAGATACAATAAATAATTAAAAATAGTAAATAATAAAAATAAATTAAAATAGTAAATAATAAAAATAAATTAAAATAGAATGTGTCTAAAAACATAAATAGATGTACTAAAAAGCAATAATAAATTGCTTTTTAGTACATAGACCTAAATAGACCTAAAGTTCTGATTAATACTGATTTTGTGACATTTTGGTGTTTTTTTCTCACAATACTTTATAGACAATACTCTAAAATGTAAAATTGGGAAATCCCTATTGACATACATTTACTTACCCACACAAATATTGGAAAATCCTAAACTTAATTGATTGACTGATCCATCACAAAATATATGCATGAATTATTTTCTGTTCACAATGGGACGGCTCCAACGATCAGAATCAGAATTATTTAAGTGTCATGTGAGTAACACAAAGTCACAAACTAGGAAATTGCTTTTTATAGCTATACATACAGTACATATGTATCTATAGACCAGGGGTGTCCAAACTAAGGCCCACAAGCCACATGCAGCCCATTGTGTCAGATTATGTGGCCCTCTGCCTTGCTAACACAAAGTAGCCATCGCGGAACGTTCACTGTGTCATCCAGCCAACTGCAGCTCCACCAATACAGTCATGCTATACCTCATTGTAAAGCTCAGTCCCTTTGATTGGCTCACAAAATTCCATAGCTAGAGTTGCTGTGGTGTGAATCAAACCCCATTTGAAAGTCCAGAACAGCCTGAGTCCAGTCAAATCCGGGGTGTCGGCCACAAGTCTGGTTAAACTAAAGTGGCCCTCTTACTAAAAAGTTCTGCTTTAGGGCCACGGTAAAGGCAAGGCACAATTTTCCTCTTAATGTATCAGAGAAAAGCCCTCAGGAGGACCTTTGTAAACTATAGAAAGCTTGTTTACCCATTGCCTAAAAAAGACCCATAATGCATTTACAGGAATACATTACGATATGCCCAAAGTTGATAGAGTTCTGTTAAAAAAAAAAAACAGTATACACAAATATATAATTATGACGTACCTTGCCAAAGTGGCCCCTGCCGAGTACCGCCATCATCTTGAAGTCCAGCAGAGACAGAGGGCCGCTGCTGACCCTGAACAACACACACAGACTCCTCAGTTACAGTTTTATTGAAGGCTTGAAAACCTTTGTACCGGACACATGGTCAGTGACATTCCATATTAATGAGGAGCATGTGTTTACAAAAGGCCAGAGACATGTCGTGAGTGGAGGAGTCTCAAGCTGTGTCGGCCGCACTGCTCAATATGGCTGTCCTTGTGTTTGTTGCATATACACGAGTTGGGATGACTTCTACGACCTGAAAATGAACGCTGGTATGATAGTAATAAGCCAAACATCACTTCATGTGGAGTTTGATACAAAACACATTCAATTTCACTATAATAAACAGATCATCATACCAATGTCTACATGTTAGGTTTGACAATACAGGCAACAAGATAACATTTTATCATAAGTGCGTGTTTCACTGGGTCAATGAAGTGAAACATGTTCAATATTACAATGAAAGTCAATTTAAAATAATAAATGAGTTTTAATTTACCAGAGTTCCTCAGATTTTGCCTCCTTTCATCCACTTATTGAACTGTATTTATTGTCCAGGACTACAGATGGAAAGTAGCTTAGTGCGAAATCTGGTGCAGCCATCTTTTTAATGCAACTTCACAGTGTCCTTAATAAATTAGCTTCTCATGGAAAGGCTTTTTTTTTCTTTTCTCAGTGTAAATTTGACCAATTTTTCAGTTTTTAAAATTTAGGTGAGAATAACAATATTTTGCATTTTTTTATTTCAACTATATTTGCTTTCTTTGATATCCGCATTTCCAAAAATAGATATGTATATTTCTGTATCCATATTTCTAGGCAAATACCACACTTTCAATCTTGGGACTAATTATAATTTTTTGTTGATTTTTACTCTTCAGATCTTTTTTATAGTTTGACAGCAGTTTGTAGCAGAAAATACCCAATACAAAAAAACAGTTCATTAGTAAACAAGTGCAACAAAAACAAAGTCTACTGCACCTGCACGAGGAGTTGCGGGTTAACGTGCTGACCGGTGATTCATGGAGGTTGGCTGTGGATTCAGGGACCGAGGGAGTGGTTTGCTCCTGAGTCATCCCAAAAACAAACAAGGACATAAATAGCACATTATAATTCCCAGCCCACTGTGGTCACCAGAGCATAATACAGCAGATCAAAAGAAACTATTGGACGATTTAATTTCAAAGTTCATGGTTTGTACGTGTTTTTGTTATCGGAACAGAAACAAACCGTCCCAAATGTATTTATATTTATATGTTCGCTGCCGAGAAAAGTCCATACTCCCGCGTATTTCACTGCTGTCAGTTTTATCAACGCTCTCCATCAAATCCAGCCCCATTAAAACTCTCAATGAGCTCCCCAATCCTCCAATTACTGCTTTCATCCTTTCTCTTTCTCCAGCCCCTCTCTTCTCGAGATTCGATTTCACTACGGTGTGCTACATATGACTGGACCTCTGTTGTGGAGCCAGTGGTTTCAGGTAGGAAGTGGGTGAAACAGTAACATGATCGTGTCAAGATGGCCATCGCACTCCTGTCTGTCTCTGTGGACTCACCGCCGCGGGGCTGTCCACCACGCCGCTCCGGAACTCTGCTTTCGGAGGAGAGTCGCTTTCCAAATTCAGCTTTTCCACTGAGATTTCTCTGCAACAGTCAGATTCAGATTCGTGTTATTTGCCATTTGCATTAAAATCACATTAAAAATACATTGTGCACCAGACAAGTACATAAATAAAATAGGCTGAAAAGAACAGGAATAAAACAAGCTGAAAAAATACAGGAATAAAACAGGCAAAAAAAAATGTATGCAACAATTGTTACTGAAATTGATGAACAAAAACAGTTTCAATGCGAGAGCAAGTGCCTGTTTGCACACCCTAGTGACAAATGTAACATGTACATTTCTCCATTGTGAGATCAATAAAGTTTTATCTTATTGTATCTTATCTTAACCTCTAACATTAACTCCTTGAAGAAAGCAATGTAATTATTATTTTTGGGATTATCTAAGATGTAGGACACTAATAACACAAATAATTGTTTTTTTACGGGTTTTTTGTTTTGTTTTAACTCCTATTCTTTTTTATTATAGGCCTTTACCAAATGGTTGAGATGCAGTTTGATGGTAAAAGTGCCTAAAACCAAGTGGGATGCCCCAAAGTGTCATGTGGGGACATGAAGAAAAAGGGAACCCTGAAAATCAAATGAAATGTAATTTAAAAAAAATCCAAGGTCAACAAGTGGGGAAAAGCACAAGGCATAAATACACACAGGGAGACACAGGTGGAGGCGGGGCAACAATCAACAGAACAGACAGGAAGCAAACTCAAACAACAAAAACAAATTGCAAAATAAAACCAGGCAGGTCAAAATGGTCAAAAAGTCCACACCATGACACAAAGAGGTATATTTCAGTTCCAAGCTAGCTTCCAGTAGCTATAGTGACTCAAAGGTGATCTACCAAACGGCTGAGGAAACCATTTAAGGGTTTTAAGACCATTAAAGTGCTTTGTTTAAACCTATATCAGCTTTTAGAATGACGGCGATAGCAAAGTGAGATGCCACATGTAAACACTGGTTGTCTGAAGTTCAAACAGTGGTCACGTACCCGCTAATGTTGGAGATGGAGCTGTGGGTGAAGCTGGAGGTGTAGGAGGGACCGTGACTTCCACTGGGGATGGCGTTCCTGAGCAGCCGCAACCAGGTAGAAATGTCCACGTTCATCTGGCGGGCGCGCAAGAAGGCTTTACCTGAGACGGTGACAGAATACACTTCCATTATTAGATAGATAGATAGATATTTAATCGATCCCCCATAGGAGAAATTCAGGTGTCCAGCAGCAGAAGACTCATCCAGGTTTGTTGTACAGTCTGCCAGCCGAAGGAACAAAGTATCTCTTGAAACGTTCCGTTCGGCAGCCTGTTGCTTCGATTACTCCTCTGAGCGGCCATAGTGTCATGCAGAGGGTGTCTGGAGTTACCCAGGATGCCCTGCATTAGAGCCCTCTTCCTTCTCTCCAGCACAGCTCACACAGAGTCCACACTTCTCCCCATCACAGAGACACATTTCCTGATCAGCCTGTCGAGCCGGTTACTGTCTCTCGAGGTCAGATTGCCCCCAACACGCGACCCCAAAGAACACGGCACTAGCTACCACAGACTGGTATATCAGATCTTCAAAGTATTTATTTGTGTAGGATCTGTTTCTTGCACAGTGGCCCCCAGTACACAAGCCCTATTTGTGATGTATAGCGGGGACAGGAAGTAGCTGCAGTAGTGACTTACCGTGCTGCTTGGAGAAGACCTTCCTCTGCCTTTGTAGTCTGCGGCCTCTCTCTATGACCGGATTAAAGAAGGTCACCTGTAAGAAAGAATAATCCTGTAAGAAGTGTTTTATCATTTGTATTTATTTGTTATTAGTGTGGGTGCTGAGTTGTGGGCAGCACCTCGGCCAGCAGCAGGCCTTGTGGCTCCAGTTCCAGCTGGACCTGGTGTCTCTGATTGTCCAGGAACTCCTCCAACTTCAGGTACTTGAGAGCACACAGGGAGCGGTAGTCTCTCCAGTAAACAGCTATTTCCATCTCTCTGGACTGAGCACAAAGAACAAAAGAAACATGTTAGATAACTCACTCGCAGAAACACTGACCACATTTGATTAGCTTTTATCACTTGCTTAGATTTCAGATAAACGCAATTTGTGTTTTACTTCAATATGATCAGTGCAATTGCAGATAAACTCTAAAGTGCAATGTGCGTTTACATGATGACAGCACAATGCACTGTTTTTTGATAAATACTAGGGCTGTCAAAATTATTGCGTTAACGCATGTTAATTAATTTTTTTAACGCGATTGACGCATGTACCGAATGACCAGCCCATACATCTTACAATAACACTCGGAAGTGCCGCGGACACTTGCTGTTGTTTCCTGTATGAACTCTGTGAGCTGAGCTGCGGGCGCTCTGGGCAGCGGTTCCTCCAGCGGCTGTGATCACGGCGAAAGGGCGCCGCGTAACGTCATATCCAAGACCACGCACAGAACTATTCTCTGCTTGTTGTGATTGTGTCTTTGCATAACCGGTGTACACAATATATACAGCGCTGAAGCTGGACTACGGAGCCTCTATCTCCTCCGTGTCTTCTCCCGAAGCGCACTCGCTAAATTAAAGCTGGGGTACCTAATTTTTCCCTTCCACTACCAGTTCATGTTGATTGTGCCAAAAAAAGTAATGGTGTGAGCAAATCAAACATCAAACAAAACAGACATTCTGCTTCAGACTGTTTTGATATGTCCGTCATCTGTAACATACAATAGTTTTGTCTGAGTCTAAACACAAAGACAGAAAGTTAATAAAGTTAATGCCATTTTATATAGATTTATTGTGGTTATATTAAACAAATACGTACTGTATTTGTTTACACAGTACAAATAGAAAAATTAAGAAATTCGACCGACAGTGGGGAAATATCAGCGTTGCATCACAAGTTACAGAACAGTAGAAATGAGGAGAACACAGGATAAAAGAATAATAACTTTATACTAAAATAAAATAACTAACTCCAGCACAAAAAGGAGCAGCATCCAGCAAATCTCCATCTGTAGCATAATAAGGAAAGAAGTCTAAAATATATGGATATGGAGATAAGGATATAAGATATGGAATGATAATAACGATTATTTACTGAAGCCCTGAAATAACCACATCAGTCGACCTCTTTCTTACCCTCTCAAGTTCCACAGTGAAACTCTGGTCCCAGGCTTGTTCCCCCACAGTCTTCCAGCCGGTCTTTCCAACCACAGAGTTCTCCAGCTTCAGCACCGCACTCACCTCCGCTGTGGGAAACAAACATAATGGCTTTATTTCTCTGTAACCACGGCGATTGCCCGTCAGAGCTGGTTTCCACTGTACTCACATGACAGCTCTTCGTTTTTACTGGGGATCTTGAGGCTCATGCTGCTGGTGCTGCGGCTGTAAAGGCCACTCAGTTTGAAGGAGGAGCGTCCGTCTCCCACTGAGTACGAAGGGAGTGTAACAGGGGTCCCTCGGCTGCGGCCTGGGACCACCTCCAGAAGACCCACACATCCGTGCAGATGCACCTGCAGAGTACCTGCACAGAGGAGGTGCAGCGTTTTAAAAACACCTGCATCTAATCATCAAACCTCTGTTCCCCTTTTTTAACTGGATCTAGGAAAATATAAAAACGCATTTGTCACTATTATTTCTTGATAATGGACCTCTAAAACCAATAATGACCGCTGCCCATGGCAAAGCAAATTTTCCTTGTAATTCAGGTGTGTAAAGATTGTAATGGCATGTTAGTCCAACTAATGTTGTTGGTCACATCTGTCCTGGACCTACAGTTTATCTGTATGTTTGTGTTTCTACAATTTTGGGAAAATAAATAGAACAAGTAATGGTAAAAAAAAAGGGTAATTTAGTACAATATAAAAGAGAAACAACCATGTTGTGTACCTGTTAAAGGGGAGGGTTTGCAGAGTGTGCTATACTGGTTATGAACATAGGGGGCACTGTGACGAGAGCTGAAAGCAGTGGATGTGGCCAGCACAAGCTCTTCTTTAATGAGACAGGCCTTGGGGTGGTCTTCAGGCAGCTCCTGTAACCTCTGCTCTAAAGAACACTTCAGGAGGTCCAGACGCTGGGTGGACTCGCTCAGACCACACTGAGCCTAGAGAGAAAGAGAGACTTAAAAATCAAAGTGAAAATACATTTGAATAGTGGGAAAAGAAAGCACAAAAAATATATCTACTAATTTCTATCATTTAAGGCATCATGATTAAGGACTCACTCCTGTAGAAACAGCAACATGTCAACATTGGCCGAAAGGCCCCTGTTTCCTCATCAACTTCTGTAAATCTACATCAAGAGTGGAATGAATAATACTGCACTCTGCCAGCCATTATTAAAAGTAACTGTCTAATACCATATTGTCAAAAACATTGCGTTCTACCCATAGACTGTATATATTAACGGACAGAGTCACGCCTATCTCCCCCGTTCTAACTAATGGGCCAAAAAATGTGCTCTACTGGAGCAATCCAAAATGGCCGCGAGTGGTCCCGCCCACAAGAAAAAAATTTAAAAACGCATCTGCGCATGCGTCAGCCGGAGCAGCTCCATTCATCTGAACGAGAGACTTCAAAAATTCACAGCAAGTAAACTAGAGTGTACCAAAAAAATTCACCCCCCTCAGCATTGACACACATGTGGAACGGATCTTTGGGCCAAGAGCCAACTTTTGGACCATCCTGTAAAGACGTTTTTGAGAGGTCTGCTAACGCTATATGTTAGCATTGGTTAATTCTTCTTCTGGGTCCACCCCCATCGGCCCGGGGTGGTTTTGCAAGCATGTCAGCGCACGTCATTTTGGCCACTTTTGAGCTGGGACCCGCCCCCACTGGTTCTACCACAAGATCAGAGAACCTTTAATTGTTCGATGTTGTAGCGAACATAGAGGACAGTAGAAGCAAAGGAAGGTTTCTCACCCATCATCTGTACTTCTTAGCAAGTTTTCCCGACGTTGCTTGAAATACTTGAAATGTGTCTTAACACCACGTATTTCCAATTTAGAGGCACCTTCTTTAGACAGATTCATGGCTGTGCGATGGGCTCCCCAGTCTCTCCTATAGTGGCCAATCTGTATATGGAGAAACTGGAGGAACAAGCCCTGGGCTCTTACCAAGGGACAGCGCCAAGCCATTGGTTTCGATATGTAGACGATACATGGGTTAAGTTAAAGAAACAGGAAGTGGAACCATTTTCAGCACACATTAACGCGGTGGACCCTTTTATAAATTTCACTCGCGAGGATGCTAAGGAGAGTGAACTCGCCTTTCTAGATTGTAAGGTCATCATACTGGAGAACGGACAATTAGAGACTGAGGTCTTCAGAAAGTCCACTCACACTGACCAGTACTTGGCCTTTGATTCAAATCATCCGCTACAACACAAACTCGGGGTCATTAGAACGCTTCAACACCGAGCCCACCAGGTCCCCACTAGCTCGGAGGGAAAGAACAGAGAAACCAAACATGTTCAGAGAGCACTTTCCAGATGTGGCTACCCCAAGTGGTCCTTTACTAAAGCCCAAAGGACGAGAAAGGCCAGAGACACAGTCCTACAGACAGAAGAAAGTAGGAGGAGAGGGGTGTCCTTACCGTATGTGGCGGGAGTTTCAGAGAAACTACAAAGAATCTTTAGGCAACACAAAATCCCTGTGTATTTCAAACCTTTCAACACGTTAAGACAGAAATTAGTGCATCCCAAAGACAAAACACCCAGACACAAACAGAGCAATGTGGTGTATTCAATTAAATGTAGTGAAGAGGAGTGCACTGACCACTATATTGGAGAAACCAAACAAACTCTACAGAAACGACTTTACCAACATCGTAGAGAAAACTCTAGTGGGCCACAGTCGGCTGTTCATCTCCACCTCAAGGCCTCCAACCACACGGTGGATGACACAGAGGTTAAAATTCTGGCTCGGGAGAAGAATTGGTTTGAGAGAGGGGTGAAAGAAGCCATTTTTGTGAGGAAACAAAAACCTTCTCTTAACAGAGGAGGAGGGTTAAGATTTGTTTTGCCTCGCATCTATGACGACATCCTAAAAACAACGCCCTAACTTGGGACAAGGTCAGTGACATGCTAAGAAGTTAGGGTCGTTAGCCTCAGCAGGATCGTTAGACCTGCTCCCCTTCTACATCAAGCAGACCTGAGATTGTTTACGAGTTAGTATCAGGATTAGGGTGTGGCTTACCACACCCATAGGTTATAAATCTCCAACGCGCGGTCCGAGAATTCATTCCCTGAAGAAGTCCCCAGGTTGAGGACGAAACGTCGGGAAAACTTGCTAAGAAGTACAGATGATGGGTGAGAAACCTTCCTTTGCTTTGACTAATCCCTGTACGACTGAGGGCTTACACAAACTTATAGAGGACAGTAGTAAGAGCCAACAAGGAGAACACAAAATATACAAAGATAAGAAGCTGTAAATGCTTCATAAGAGCAGCAAGTAAATATGAATCTATATATAATGTATCTCACCTCGGCTATGGCCTTTTTGTCCTGGACCTTGCCAGTTCCCAACAGTCTCAGCATGTTCTTGGCCCCCTCAGCCATGGCATGTTCCACTCTGTAGTGATGCCACAGCTCCTCCACACGCAGCTCCACTCCACACATGTCGGCTTTACCTGGACATACACACAACACTCAGAGTCAGCACCAACACCACGTGCACTGAACAGGTTGTGTTCATGTTGTAGAATGGTGTAAATACAACTCTTCAAATGTTGAAAAAGAATATGTCAAAATGTTTTTGCAGATCATTATTTGATTGTGACTAGATTCACAAACTTGCCATTTTATTCTTCTATCTGAATATCCTTTCTACTGGCCAACTTCTGGCCTCGTTTAAACGGAGACGCTGCAAAGCAATTCGCAAAAACGACCAGGCTCCTTATTTGAAGTGTACAACGTTTAGTCGACAACGGAAATCAATGTAGTTCTAGCGGCCGGCCCGTAGTGGGCAGTGGAACTTTACAACACAACACACGCAACCCCCAGCCCCGCCAGAAGTAGAATCACTTCCTTAACAACATTCTGGAAACTGAAACAAGAGCTTCCTGTGCTTTTCTCCTCCGTATAAGTGCTCGCAGCACACGTAAACCCGCCGTTTGTTCTCGGCTACTGCGCATGTCCAAATCTACGTGCAGGGAAGTGGAGAGATCATTGCATTCACACCTTTTTCTTCACGCAGCTGTGAAACAGCCCCCCGCCAAGCAGTGTATCTGCTCTGTTCCACTCTGGAGGCTGTTTCTCAAGGCTTGCATTTTCACCTGAAACACAATCCTCATATAAGGCCAAACAGACACCCAACTCTATCGTATTACTGTCGCGGCGTCTCCATCTAAACAGGGCCTCAGTTTCATGAACATTGTCACCACTTTTTGTCACATCTATGAGAAAATACCAGTATGGGTAAGTACTGACAATTCTGGCACAGGATTTACAGAGAAAAATTAACTATACGCCAAGAATGTTGACATATCAGGACATTTATCAGCTGACCTCCCCCCACAACTTTGCTCTTGGGATGTTGTGATGTCACATGAACAAAACATATTGTATATGAGACAGTCTGCAGAGTATAGTCTGTTGTTTTTTAGATACAAAAACAAACTTTATCTTTATGAAAGAGACCACATGTTTTCAGATCACAGCAGCTCTCCTCTTTGTTTGACTTCCGGTCTTCTGTCTTTCATCGGCACCCCTCTGGATTTCCCTGGGTTTGCTCTGCCGTCATCCCTGACTCAGACCTTTAGTCTCTGCAGCTTCCTGACTCCCTGTGCCGCCCGCTCCTCTCTAACCTCCACTAAATGAGCCATGGCTTTTAGATTCTGGCCAACTTCAAGGGGCCAGAGGTACGTCAATAAGCTTTAACCTGTGAGAGGCCTATAATGGACAATGTGAGTGTGTGTTTGTCTGTGTGTGTGTGTGTGTGTGTGTGTGTGTGTGTGTGTGTGTGTGTGTAGGTAGGCTAAAGGCACATTGATCCATTACCACGCCTGTCATTAAATATGCATTGTGTGCGAGAGTGAGAGGTGCAGGTGGGATAAAAGAGGGGTTGAAAGATGGGTCGTACCGTGATGGTCCTCGGACTGCTCTGTGGCCTGCATGGCCTTTCGGATCTGCATGCGGATGATGTCAATCTTAGTCTTGCTGTCCTGCAGCATCTGTTGAGTTGCCTGTAGAAGCTTCTTGTCCTGTAGAGTAGAAATATGCAACAGATGAACTAATACAGTAGAAGCAGAATATAACATTAAGTTTAACAGTTTAAAACAAATGCCATCTTAGTGGACGCAAAACTAAATATTTCTAAACCTTTATTTAAAGAAAAACACCTGAAAGCTGGAATAAAATAATGGAAACAATCAATTTATCAAATTCTCAGGGAAAAGATCAAGGCCATGTTTCGCTTTGAAATCTATGCTAATATGAATTGTTCTTCAACTGCAATCCGGGCACCAAGATGCTAAACATAAACAGAAGCTAAACGACATGTTGTCAAACAAACATTACCTTAGTCACTCCGTTGGCATAAATGGGTATCATGTTCTCTGCCCCCTGCTTGACCTTGAGCTCGATGTTGAGCTGCCGCTCCAGAGCTGCGATCCTGTGCTCTGTGGCTGATGTCCGGCCTGACCCAGGAGACCGCGGGGCATCTGGACAAGTGGAGAAACACATACATTCCCACTGTTGTTCAGAGTGGTGGAATGGGCAGAATTGTATAATCTTCGACATATTGAGGTTTGGCCCTAGAAATAAAATACCTTTATTATCATCGTGTCCTTTGACCACGATGTGTGCATCGAGCTCCTGCAGCTGGGCTTGTAACGTCTCCAGTTTGCGGTTGGAGCTACGCAGTTGTGAGTCCACATGTTGTGCGTTTCTCTTGTCAGTTGTGGCCCGTCGCAGGTTCTCCGCTCCCTCTTTTATCTTCAACTCTTTTCTAATCTCTCTGCGGATCTTCTCCCGCTGCTCGTCCAGACGCTGCTGGACGCTGCAGTCCGAGAAGTCTGTGGTGTGATCCAGGCCGAGCTGCTGCAGGACTGACAGCCCTCCCGGGTCGCTCTGAGGAGAGGAGAGAGTGTGTCAAGGACTTCAGACTATTTGAGCTGTGGCTGACGGTCTTTGTCGTTTAGATGGTCAACGGTGTCTTAGTTTACAACACGTAACAAAATCATTTAAATGGCAAGAATCTATAGGGTAAAACTGCAACACTGAGAAGGTATGGAGCAAACTAATGGATAATTTGGTATTTAATTTTGCATTTAATACAGATAAAACTATTGACTGAAATGTAATTAACCTTTTATTAATAGATTGTTTAGTAGTTTGTTGATGTTATTTTGAAGCCAGTTATATTTAATAGTTTGGAGAGGCTTTTTGGCCTCTCCCCTTTTTAGTCTACAAAAAAAGAGGCTGGTTGACTTCAGCCTGTACGATAGAGGTGAGTTTTGCGAAAGGCCTCAATAGTTGCTCACACTGAATCGGGGGCTTGGGCTCTTTCAGCGCGCCCTCCAGCTTAGCAGATCTGATTACAACTTCTTAGCAGCTACATGCAAGCAGGGCTCCAGCTACAGTACGCTCTCAATAAAGCCGTAATCCAGCCACACTCCCCCATACAGCAGCGGTCAGAAGCAGAGCACATGGCACTGACGGACAGCATAGAGAGGCCTCTGGATTTTCTGCGCTAATGCAAAGTTAAGTCATCATTACACAACATCAGGAGGACAGAGATTAGCCTGCATGTTTTGATTTTCAGGAGGATGAGCAATAAACAAATGTAAGTGCTATAAGAGCTACTATTAAGAGTGGCTAATACACATCTATACATAATCTAATATATAAACAGTTGCAATGTTTTGAATGTACAGGGGTAGATATGCTGACATCCTCAACTCTGAATGGCTTTGGATAATGAGGCAGTTATTGAATTCATCTTTCAAGCATTATACCTTTCACCCTCAGTATAAAAAATCAGACCAATAGATATTCAATAGCATATTGTGTGCAGGTTCTTTGTGAAAAATGGAGAATAGGCCAACGACCAACTTTGACTGGCATTGTGTATAGCAAAGTTAGAAACATAATCGTGAAGGTGGCCCGCAGCACTGAGACGCCATATTATGAAAACAGTAGGTCTGTGCTTCGGATGATGAGGCACCTTGAGCAACAGGAAGGAATGACGCATATTGAACACAATACTTAGAATCCCTGGAGTTTCAAACAGTCGAGCTTTGGTTAAACTCACCACAGCAGAAAGGACAGAGAAGTCACAATGACAGGAGAAGTCAAGCAGGAAGTCAACAAGGAAGCTAAGAAAACCAATGCACACTATGCAAAACAGTTTAATAATAAAGCAATTACAAAAGCATAGGTTTTAGAGGTTAGCTCTGGCAGCAGTGTGACGAGGGCCAAAAGGAAAAATGTTCATCCGAGATAAAATCATTAATACTAAAGGTCAAAAACTCTCTTTTAGGGAAAGTCTTTCCAAATCTGTAGTCCACACGAGAGGTGGAAGGTGTATCCAAAATGTAAATGTCAAGTACATCGTTCGAAGTCAAAAACAGAAACAGGTCTTCAGAGTTCAAATTCCGGCTTGAATCGCATTAAGAAGTACATTTTAGCACATTTTTATTGCAGTACCAATTTTTTTTTGTCATATTATTTTCTCCTTTTACAAAGTGTATTGCAAAAAATCCACAATCCACAAAAATCCACAATCTACAAGTGATTTAAATTAGGCAGACCCATGTTAGTCACAATATGAAACTTTAGTGTGTGTGAAATAGCTGTTCTGTGGTTGTGCTAGTGGACAAACATTCATGCACTCTGAAGTAGCAAACGCTTTATCAATCAATATTTATTTGTAAAGCACATTTAAAAACAGCCAAGGCCAACCAAAGTGCTGTACGGACAAGTGCAACAATAAAAATAGAAATAATATGTATACAGTACATACAAAAAAAAAACTAAAAAAGAGAAAAGGTGCGTCTTAAGCAGGGATTTAAAATGTTCGAGTGATTGTGCAATTCTAATGTGAAACTGAAAAGGTAAAGAGTTCCACATGGTCCTATCACAGAAGGCCCCGTCTCCTCTGGTCTTCAGCCTGGTTTTAGTGACAACAAGAAGGCACTGATCTGCACTGGGAGGAAGGATGGGCTGGAGGAGGTCATTTAAGTAAGATGGTGCCATTCTATTGAGACTTTCCAAAAAAATAAGCATTTTAAAAGGAATTCAAAACTAAGCAAAGGAGCCAGGGCAGGGTTAGAAGAATAGGAGTATAGTGGTCTCTGCTCTGTTTACCTGCTAAAACTCTGGTTGCATTTTGCACTCCCTGAGCAGAGCTTTGTAAACGAAAGAAACAGGTTAGATTGAATCAAATATCTCCATCTTTTCATTGTTTTCTTTCCAATGCATCACCAAAGTTCTATTCATACCAAGTGTGTTATGTTAGAGAGTTACAGAGAAAAGGGAATTGTTTTAAACCATTTACAGGAAGTGCAGGAAGGTGGTAAGAAAAACAAGTAGGCCAACAGTGTACTACACAATAGTGATTATGTAGAAAAGTAGTTACGCTATATGATTTACACTTTCTAAATCAAAACCATTAAATCAATAGAATATATATTATGAGTTTAGAAGTGCCTACCGAGGCCTCTGTGTCACCATGATCTGTGTTTACAAGGTCACTGTCAGCCTGATCCACTTGTAAGTCCTCTTTCACATCTTCACTGGCCATTTCTGCCCCAACCCAGCACTGCCAAGGCCGCACACGCCGGCTATTCCCTCCCGGAGTCTGAAGTGGGAGCGAGTGACAGAGCCGCATGCAGGAAAAAGGAGAACTTGGCCATGGACTGGCGCCCCACCTCACAGCTTCCTGTTGTGCTCAGATACAACCTCCTCTACTTGATCACCCAGCAGCGAGTGGCTTTGTAACTGAGAAAACCACTGTGCTTCCGGCTGCTGCTGGGGCTGACACACACTGTTGTCGTAATTCCCTGCTGTCAGAAACAGAGCCAATCTTTGATCAAGTCTGTTTGTACGTGTGCACCCCTCTTCCACCTTAGTCGCGGACCGCGGTACGAATGCAAAATGTATTTTTATTCTAACATCCGGCATAGACTCTGAATGCTGTTATGGAGGGTTTACTCATGGGTTACATGTTTTAGATTCGATTTCACTATTTTATGTGTTGTCTGTGTCGGCTACTGATGTGTACTTTCCTCTCATGGCATAAATATTATATGTACAGTGCTTGCGAAAGTAATCAACCTTTCAAACATTTCGCCACATTTCATGCTTCAAACATAAAAGAATAAAAAAATTAATTTTTTGTCATGAATCCAACAACAAGTGGGACACAATCGGGAAGTGGAACGAAATTTATTGGACAATTTAAACTTTTTAACAAATAAAAAACTGAAAAGTGGGGCGTGCAATATTATTCGGCCCCTTTACCTTTCAGTGCAGCAAACTCACTCCAGAAGTTCCAGTGAGGATCTTTGAATGATCTAATGTTGTCCTAAATGACTGATGATGATAAATAGAATGCACCTGTGTGTAATCAAGTCTCCGTATAAATGCACCTGCTCTTTGATAGTCTCTCAGGGTTCTGTTTAAAGCAAAGAGAGAACCCATGAAGACAAAGGAACACACCAGGCAGGTCCGAGATACTGTTGTGGAGAAGTTTAAAGCCGGATTTGGATACAAAAAGATCTCCCAAGCTTTAAACATCTCAAGGAGCACTGTGCAAGCAATTATATTGAAATGGAAGGAGTATCAGACCACTGCAAATCTACCAAGACCCGGCCGTCCCTCCAAACTTTCATCTCAAACAAGGAGAAGACTGATCAGAGATGCAGCCAAGAGGCCCATGATCACTCTGGATGAACTGCAGATAACTACAGCTGAGGTGGGAGAGTCTGTCCATAGGACAACAATCAGTCGTGCACTGCACAAATCTGGCCTTTATGGAAGAGTGGCAAGAAGAAAGCCATTTCTGAAAGATATCCATAAAAAGTCTTGTTTAAAGTTTACCACAAGCCACCTGGGAGACACACCAAACATGTGGAAGAAGGTGCTCTGGTCAGATGAAACCAAAATCGAACTTTTTGGTCACAATGCAAAACGAATGTTTGGCGTAAAAGCAACACAGCTCATCACCCTGAACACACCATCCCCACCTCAGCTGTAGTTATCTGCAGTTCATCCAGAGCGATCATGGGCCTCTTGGCTGCATCTTTGATCAGTCTTCTCCTTGTTTGAGATGAAAGTTTGGAGGGACGGCCGGGTCTTGGTAGATTTGCAGTGGTCTGATACTCCTTCAATTTCAATATAATTGCTTGCACAGTGCTCCTTGAGATGTTTAAAGCTTGGGAAATCTTTTGTATCCAAATCCGGCTTTAAACTTCTCCACAACAGTATCTCGGACCTGCCTGGTGTGTTCCTTTGTCTTCATGGTTTGTCGATTGTGTCTCACTTGTTGTTGATTCATGAGAAAAAAAATAAAATTTTATATCTTTATGTTTGAAGCCTGAAATGTGGCGAAATGTTGAAAGGTTCAAGGGGCCAAATACTTTCGCAAGGCACTGTATGTAGCCGTTTTATCTTTTTATTGACCTTTATTTCATCAGTGAAGTCCCACTGAGAGCCCCAGACAAGGGGCAGGAGTGGGGTCAAGGAGGGTGTTTGGGACTATCAGACACAAGGAGAAGCCGGAGCAACAGGAAAAAATCGGATCAGACACAGGAATAACATGCAAACTCCACCTAGTCTGGAGTTTTTATCAGACCCAGGATCTTCTTACTGTGAATTTGCATGGCGCCGTGGCAGGAGCTCTGGTGTGTATACTATCTGGTGCACACTGGGGTAGTCTTGCACAGTTTTTCCAATGTGGTTTTACTGCAAATGGATACACATGTGACTACAAAAGTAAATCCATCTTACACATTAAGGTGAGTGTAAGAAGAAGGATTATCAACCTCACTTTTACAAAGAAGAAAAAAGCAGTATACTCAAACTATTGCCGCTGTTAACAAAGGACTCCATCTCATACTACTTAAACTCGAGGGAACAAGAAGCACCACAATCGAATAAAATTGTCTGGAAAAATCTCCAGCTCTAACACACCGACAGACTGTAGCAGTGCCTTCAGTTCAAATGCATATATCCAAACCATTACCAACTGTTCTGAGACATGAATGAAGAGGGGAATCCAAAGAAAAGCAGCTCAATGAGACGACTTTTCACTTTCCAGACAGCTCAGTGACTGCCCTGAATCCCAAAAGCATTTCTCCATATATTCTCCAGATTATCAGTTATTATGGCATAAGCAGTATATTGACCACTGACCCCACTGTATACAGATCACTACCATCTGTCTTCTGCACAGACACAGCACACACTTCTCCATGCTGTCACGCAGTAATAGAGAGTGACCAGAGACACTAAGGACTAAGGTCCACATAGACACAGACTCTCACCGACCGAAGGGCTGTGGTCCAGGGTTCTGACAGGGAGCAGGGTAGAGACGCGTTCCCCCATGCATGATCCAAGTCTGTCTGCCCTGATACACTCACATCTGCACAAAGGCGAAAGCATCTAAACAGCAATACATCACTATCAGGAACTAACTGTCACTTACCACCAGTCATCTGTTGGTTAAAGTGATCACATCCCCTTTAAAGCTGCAGCCTTTTATACTGATACGATGACAACTAACAACATGGCATGTCTACAGGATGTTTATTATTCATATTTGTGAAACATTATATTCATAACTTTATATTTGCAGATAAATTAAAGAATGCACCATGTTTTTCCATTCAAATGCTTTACTATTGTGCATATGTATTCATAGGTCCAAGACACACTTATCTTCAGTACTTTGAATTCTGCAGCTGGCCGCAATAATACATTGAATTGAATGGATTTTTTCACCAAGCACTCGGTGTTGCATTTTCTGCATTGAAAAGGATAATAAATCCAAAAATGATTTACAGGTGATTGGTTTACAGGTTTTACACTGCATGTGTAAATGATCATTTATAATGGCACAATGCATCACCTAAAGTGCTGTTAAATTGTATTACTATTGTATTACTTTTAGAATTATGTATTTATTTGTTCCGTTTCAATGGATGGATGTGTTTCTGCTGCTACTGGACACCTACATTCTCTAACGGGAGATCAATAAAGTATGTATCTATCTATCTATCTCTGCTTTAGATTCATTGGTTTCAAATGGGGCAATGCAATTTAATAAAATACACAAATTAGCATGATTAGAAAAGTCAGAAATAGCCAAAAGACCATTTTTGGTCTTTTGGCTGAGGTACCCTTAGGTTCCCACCCATATTGTGAATCAGATCTTTTAAAGCAAAAGGTAGATTTGTTGTCTGTTGTACATCATCCCTGAAAACATAAAAACCACACCACACCATGTATCCATAGGTCAAAGGTTTAAAAAACAGGCCTGTTTCTCAAAGATTAAGTCCAACAATAGCACAGAACACTTCTGCAACACTCTGGCAATCAGCTGCAGTGAGAATAATCTGAGAGTACATTGGTCTTGTGCTCAGCATGAAACACAGTTACAGTCTGAATGGCTTTTACTCCCTGAGTTTGAGCCGGTTTTGACAGTAACCTGAAAGCACTCCTCCTGATGAACTTTTAAAGCCCCGTCAGCCTCCGCCTGCTCGTAACTAAATGCATTGGCTGATTTTAGGGCACGCTTCGATAACCCCGGATCCCCTCCCAACCCCATCACATCCAATCATGGACAGCCGTCTGAGTGACAGCGATAATTTACTAAAAGCCTGAACAGACAGAGTCCCTTAGCAACACAATGTTATTATGGGTTTTTTCACCTTGAAGTGACAAAGCGTTTCTCAACCAGACTTTTGTCATAGAGACAGTTTTGAACTATAGACTATTGCTGCTGCTTCGTCCAACCCCTTTTCAAACAGTGTATTGCTGATTATTTTGTACCCTGTTTATTGTTTTTGTCTTCTAGTTTACAAGTTTGAAATAAATAATAATTAAATAAATACTATATACCTAGAATGAAAATGAGCTGGTGGCTATGTCTGGCCTGTGCAACTCAAGTCCCTGTCAACTAATTAAACAAACTAAGATGTAGGAATGAAAATGTATGCTGCAGAAAGATATATGCATGTCCAAACACCCAAGAGACACACTGATAAAAAACAGCTTGGTCATAACAAACAAGGAAAGCAGTGACCATTGGTTTTACTGGCACCAAAAGGAAATAGCTGTTAAATGCATACGCAGCACATCAGACTGAGGGAACTAAAAACAGGCACTTAGGGTAATAAAGGATATGGATAACAATCATAGACAGAATAATAATAATACATTTACTATAAACACATGATTTATTGAATTTATTTATAAACAAATACATGAAAAATTGCACTGGAGCCGCAATTGACCCACACCTTTCAAGACCCCTTCAAAAATAGATGAGTTATATCAAAGGGAAATACGTGACTAAATTATGATTACGATTATTGCTCTGTGCGAGTAATTGAAGGGAAAAAACTTTACATTTAATCTACCTTTTGCTTTAAAAGATCTGATTCACAATATGGGTGGGAACCTAAGGGTACCTCACGATACGATACGCGATACAAAGCTCACGGAAAACGATTATATCACGATAATGATTATATCACAATATCACGATTATCGATATATTGGTCAGCAATATACCATATGCCAATATATGGCATACATAAAACAGAAAAATGTTAAGTGAAAAAATACACTTTATTTCATGATAAATGGAATGGAGATGCGTAATGTAGCCATTTATTGAGTAATGACACTAATAAAACATAATAAAAAATTGGACAAAAAATCGATACTTGGCAAATGTATATCGATAATTGATCGATGGAGAAAGTATCGCGATATATATCAAAAAATCGATATATTGTCACACTCCTTATTCAAAAACTATAATATTTTACTATTGCTGTGAAAAGCTTCTGCTGGATTGGACCCACTGTAAATGTTAGCAGCTTACAGAGTGTACCTTGGACTATGTAATCCCTGAAATCCCTCATATTCCAAAAGAAGTTGTGTACTAAATGTCCTCCGGGGTTCCACATAGTGAGGTGGTTGTAGGTGTCTTTATGGGCAGCACATGTGTCTCCTGACCCCTGTGTCCGTGCAGTGTCCTCTTCACAGCTGGGAGCAGCCACATGAATGGACACTCTGTGAGAAGTCCCTCCAGAGACTTCACTAAACGCTAATGTGTTTGTGGCCTTTGTCCACAGAGAACCCTGTGGCAACAGACTCTTACTGTCTGGCTTTGACTGGAAATGGAAAGGGAGTGTCATAACCCAGTTTAATGATGACTTCATAATAAAATATATACAGTATAATGTTTTTATACCTCTGCACCATCTCCAAGGGGCTGCTGCTATGAGACTTGGGTGGCATCTCTGACTGCCACTCCCCTGACCCAGAAATGGATTAAAGGGTAGAAAATGGATGGATGGATGGATAATGTTTTTACCGCAGGCAGAACATAAGTGTGTTCATCAGTAATTCATCAGTAATCCTACAAGCCCTCATTCAGACACATGGAACATCAGAAAAACAATCAAGTCTGTCCACAACTTACCTGTATTTGTGCATTTCCTGTTTTCTCACTTTCTGCACACTCTGACTTTTCATCTGCAGTAATACTGAGGGTTTCTCAGGGCCGGGATTCTAAACTCAAACTTTTGTGTCAGAGAAGACATGTTCTATGAGCTCCTGTCTCAATATAAAAAGGTAACTCAAGGCTTAGAATACTGACAATCACACAAAACCAACACCAGAAACCACTGACCACAAGTTGTATCACTGAAGCCACACAATTATAACACTATTCATGTATAAAATGTATAAAGTGGTTTATCACTCTAGGGCGCAGGCTGAATGATACAAATAACATTCTTCAAAGGGATCAGTTCAACCATGTTGGAGTATTGTTTTGTTATACCAAGCTCTGATGATCTCCTCAAAATAATGTCACTATTATGCGTTAATAAGAAGAACTCTTTTAATGAAAAGCAGGGACGACAGAAGATGTGCTTAAATGAATCCTCCTAAACAAACGCCAAACTGAAACAGTTTTGCTCCAAACATGCCTCTTCAGTAAGAGTTCTTTCTTGTGGCTGTTTTATTATTTAGCATCCACAGCCTTCTGCAAGAAACAACTTCAATTTATTCCATACCAAACTAAAAAAATACTAGAAAATAAGTTAAGTGTTGTACCATTTCAAACCAGCATTTAATAACTATGTGCATTTGTACAATATAAACATACAAATACGAGATGCAATTTGGGGACCTTTCCTGCCGAGTCGTCTTCTCAGAACACAAGGAAAAGGGAAAGTTATTTGAATGTTGGGACGTACATGAAGCCATAAAGAGTATGGCAAAAGGACGCTCAAATGTCCATTCTATAACGTGGAGACTCTTATTCTCTTCTCAGCCCTTTGATCAGGATAATAGTAAACAGCAGAAAACACTGAGGTGTGTGGCTACAATAACAGCAGACAGGCTAATGACAACAGAACACTATTGATTACACCACAGAGCAGGATGAATGAAGTCCTCGTAACTGCTCTGTAACAACGTTAAAATGTGTATAATTTATGGTCGGGTGTGGCATCTGTCTAAAACATGCAACCATTTAAGAGTCTGTCTAGACACAAGAGACAATGTTAAAACAGCGCAATGTTTGGTCCAAGTTTACATAGATGTTTTGTGAGCCACATATCACATGACCCCAGTGTCATATGACTCAGGTGTAACCTCAGCCACGTCCGACACCGAACATTCCACAAGGCTGCAATTATTCGCAAATTACACTGAATTTAGAGTGGACGAAATCACAAAAACATCAGTCTGATCAATGCAGAGTTTGAAAGACAAGTAGACGTATTACTTTTACCTTGTTCCACTCAGTCTGGTGTCACTGAATATTAACATTAAAAGACTTTATTCATCCCACAGTAGGGAAACTTCAGTGTTGCATCACCAGTTAGAGAACAGTAGGAAGATAATGAAGATAATGAACAATAACTATACTAAATAAAATGAAATACAATGTCTATCTTTAGCATAATAAGTACAAAAACTCTGACTGAAGTATGATAAAAAAGTATAAAATCTCTACCTTTGGCATGATAAGAAGCAAGTATAGAGCACTGTATATATTCTAGAGCAAACAATATAAGAATCCTTTCAAGCCAATGGGATGATTCACATTTACTGAGCAGCAGCTGATGTTTTACTACTGGTCGGTAGTAGATTTGAAGAGACCAAAATAAACAGGTTTCGACCAGCCTCATCAGATATACATGTTTGCTTGAATACACTTGTTGATGTTAGCACTATAGGCACTTTTCAGTACTTTACTGTATTAGACTTTATATAATTGACCGTATCTAATATCAACAACAACAATGGTTTTATTATAGACATATTAGCGCCATTAGCATTCGCATTCCATAAACAAACAAAAAGAACCAACAGTTTTGCAACACATCTTTTGGCCAATAATGGTTAAATAGTTTTGTAAGAGCCATGTTTGGCGTTGCTATGGTAACACCTGGGGAGCTATAATTTGAAGTCTATGAGTACTGGATAAAGACTGTAAATATTAACGGATGTAGTCTGCCATTGAAACTAATGTGCCATCACTTTTGCCTTCTGTGGGTTTTTTCAAAATGGCCGCGGGCCGGAAAATGTGAAAAAATGGCCCCATTCATTTGACGAGTGCATTCAAAAGTCTACAGAGGCTAAACTAGACTGGTCCAAAAAATATATATATACTGTGCTCAGCATTGACACACATCTGGAACATAGCATTGGGCAAAGAGCCGACTTTTGGACCATTGAAAGCCGCTTTTGAGAGGAAAGAAGACATCATACAAAAGCATTTGGTAATTCTTATTCTGGAGTCTCCCATTACCGGCTATGAGTGACATAGCAAGCATGTCAGCGGACAAACAGTCTTCCTGAGGTTGTGAGACAGGCCTCTACCCTGACCATGTTCCAAACCAGGCTGAAAACACATCTGTGTAGCTGTGCTTACAACCGATTCTATTGTGTACTATTTTTTGCTTTTATCGCCCTTTATAAACCCACATTTTAATAAAAACCCAATATTTTTGTGCTGCTGTTTTAATATGAAATGAAATTATTGTATATTTCATAGACATTTTTAATGAATTTTGATCTGTGTTTTTAAATTGCTCCTGTGAAGAACTTTGAATTACCTTGTACATTAATTGTGCAATACAAATAAATAAATGATTGATTAATTGATTGATTGAAAGCAGGAAATATTATCGTGAAGTAGAGTTTAATGTAACCTATTCTTGTTCATTTGGGGCAAAATGCTTGTGAAACCACCAAAACAGATGGACAGCATAGTACCTGGATGTTTTTAAACCCAAACTATAAAACTATACCAGAAAATAAAAGGCATCTTAACTTACTTTAGGCACAGAAGTCTGACATAAGACACATTTATATCCTGATCTTAAAAACCAAATCCATACAGAGCAAGTGGCACATTCAGGAGGCAGTATGCACATCTGCTGCAAAGTCTCCAGACACCACAAAAGACGTGTTCGAAGCCTTAGACTCAGTGATCGATAAAGAGTCATTTGGTCAGGAACCTCTGCGGTGAGAAGCCGCTCCTCTCAGATAATAACTACAGGAAACCAGTGGATCAAGCATCGTGAGCCGTCGCACAGGGCTCCTCAGCAGCTGCGGCTTATCACCAGTTTAGATTGTGTGAATGAAGTAGAGAGGAGAGCCACAAGATAAACAACTTGCTGAAAAAAAACAAAAAAAAACATGCTGCCATTTTATTAAACCTTAGCTAAACCTTTTATTTTATAGAGTTATGATTCAGTAGATTAGGCCACTGTGGATAAAACAGTATTGCATTTGTATGGATTAGGTCTGGCTCTCCAAACAAGTTCATACACACTTAAAAGCATAAATATAAATAGTACACATATGTCACTACTTTGTAATGCACTTTTTGCACTTTGTAAAAGGTATCGGTATTGGACCAATAAATCCAAAAATAGTATCACCAGAAATATGGTTACATTCAGGATTTCTACCACAATATGTGACTAGAACTTAGAAGCAGTATTGACATTGCGTATGAGGCCAAGTAAAGGTTGTGGATATCAAAGAAATAGTATCGCAACACCTTATTATTTATTATTTGATAAGATTTGGATTGCATTTATGAGATGTACTTACTGTACAGAGAAGGACTCGTAAGGGTCTACCCCGTCACACAGTATAACCTCTGTGTTTAAGCGTTTATCTTTATGGCCCTTTGTTTTCAGACACTCAAGTTCAATGGCAGTGAGAAGACATAGAGAAAGCTGAAAGATTATATTCAATACACGCTTCACACAAAAGGCAACATCATCAAAGTCAAGCAAGTTATTACCCTTCCTTAGTAAACGTAACATCTATACAAGCTTTTCATATTTGACAAATGTCCCAAGGTTGCCAAATGTAAACCACGTCTCTTCAAAACATGCCAATATGAAACAAAAAGGGTAAGAATGAGATCCAATCCACAGAGACAAGAGCACAATGGTGTTTTCTGTACACAAACCTTCACTGTTGAGGAATAAGTAAATGTCACAGGGGAGACGTTTTCACTCACAACAAAAGCTTGAGTATGGAGTGTATCAGATGTCTAGAGGAATGACTGGAAATATGAGAGGTCACCGTCTCCAGTAAATCCTATACTTTTGCACATTTGACTTGCCCAGGGCCAGGTCTACTATTTTAGCTCTGGGGAGAGTGGTGGGGTTTCATTTAGCAGACTGGCTTTAAGTGAGGTAGCCACTGCACTCAATGTTTTAAATTTTTAACCATGCACTAAGCTGCTCAAGGGATGGCCTTAGACTGAGGAACCCAATTTTAGAAACAGAGCATGTGAGGAAACTCTCTGAAACACAAAGGTCATTTGTTTGTTTGGAATAAACATGTTGGGCTAGAATTTAGGGTGTTCATCTGAAAACCTGGTGGGGTCAAAAACATTTGTCCCTATACAATGTATTCTCTATAATAGTATCCACAAGAGGAGCATGAAGAACAAAACTCACCTGTAAGTCGTTGTTATTGGCCATCATTGTGCGGCAGCTACAAAGTTGAGGCAGGTACAGCTGTCAGACCATCTCAAAGTTCGGCTTCAATGGTTCAATCCTAAAATCCAGAAGACACGGGTCTTTGAGTGCTCAGTGGTCCAGGTGAAAGTACACTTTGTAAAAGGCTAAATGTAACGGTGCCGCGGTAGGAACAGGTGAGCTGAGAGCACAGAGCGCCTCGCTTTCATCTCCGCAGGACTCAAAGTCTCTTCGGACTGTGTCCTGCAGCCGCTGCCTGCTCATCCTCCGCCTCTGACACTGACACAAGGAGGATCAGCACCGTCAACACCGGACACACCGGACACACTTCCACATGTGAAGCAGCCGAGCTCCGCCGCAGGATCCAGGCTCCATGGCTCTGCGCTCCTGATGTTCTGTGTGGAAGCGTCTCCTACTGCGACCATAGACTACTGCTACTGCTGCTGCTGCTGAGAGGGAAGCTGGCCTCAACCACCGCACACGACTTCCGCTGATATATTTCAAAATAAAACAAGATCTTAATGTGTGCTCATGGTGTGCTACATTCGTTATTATAATAGATCCATGGCTACATTCTATTCATATTTGTTCATTCTAATATGTCTTATGGAAGCATTATGATGTCACATTCTGAAGCCTTCAATACAAAACCACAATCTGTTTGGGATTTACTTTGATATTTTTAAGTTTCTTTTACATGTTTTTTTTTTGCACACTTTGCAGGGTTTTGAGCGAGTGACGCGCAGCACCCGCAGCGCCCTCGTGTGGCACACACAGAACTGCATCAGCACCGCCGCAGGTGGAAACAAAATCATATCTTACCATTCGTGCAATCTATCTATACTTTGATGGCCATGAGGTTTCAGAATGTGGATTTAGATTCCCTTTTACCCAGTGGGGTGCCATTGATATTATTATAGACCCATGGGTACCACCAGTTCCAATTTGATGACATTGTTTTTCAAGAATATGAGTCATTCATGTCTATCCATTCATTCATCCTTTTACCCTAAACCAGTGTCTCCCAAAGTGGGGTCCGCGGCCCCCTGGTGGGCCGCGAGGGTACTGCAGGGGGGCTGCGGGAGGTCATAAAAAAAAGTAAAAAAAATATATAATAATTTAATGTTAAATTTATAATGTTTTGTTTTGTAATATTAAAATATTTGTGTTCATTATTTGACTTGAATAATCCACTGCAATCATTTTTGTATTACAATGATTGTAGCAGAGGCTATTTCCCCAAAATAAAATAACCAGAAGAGCCTATTCTTAATGTTGTCTTCTTGGTTATTATTTTGGGGGGCCACGCAGACCCGTCAGACTTTTAAGGGGGCCTCGGTGTTACTGAGTTTGGGAATGGCTGCCCTAAACAATAATCCTGTAGACACATACACAACCTGAAAAGAACCAGACAGAGGAAGTCCACATTGTTCAGTTTTTATATAAAGTACTTGTAACAGTAGATCAACAGTTCTTATACATATCTCACGTACATGATTCATACATCCACATAGACTGCAGCTTTAGCACTCTGGTGACACTATTAGCCTTTATGTTTGTTCAACATTTCCGATTACACGATTCACATGAAAAAGAAGAAAATGTAATAACCTCTTCATCATAGGCTCTGTATGTTACACAATTAGTTAAGATACAAATTTGGCACATCGTTTTGAGGTGCTGACAACAGCACCTCCTTTTTCCAGTCCTTCCCTTCTGTGTGAGGGAGTTGGCTCATCTTCAGTTCATCACACATACAAACACATGTGTGTCTTTCTAAACTCAAGACCCTGGGGTAGCGACATGTAAAAATACCATTATGGTGAGAAGGGTAATAAGTCATGGTGTAACAGTCACTTGATTTCACATTCAAGACAGTTCCAGATCAGTGACACGATGCTCATACAATTGCAATTACACAAAAGTAACAACTTTGTGGAAATTATTGTTATTCACATTTTGAACGTTTACAAATTTTCATTGGGTTGTATGGGGCATTTTGGAAATATATAGATGTTTTGAAGGTGTTCTACTGTGTTGATTTCCATAAAACATTACAATTCAAGAATTGCAGTTCAAGACTCTCAACTTTTCCCAGAAAAAGCTATGTGTATCTTACTACCATGCTTCCTGTAATAAATATAATATTAAATGTAGTGTAGTAAGTAGTAAGTAAGTAATCTTTATTTATATACCGCCTTTTCACTGCAGATCTGAGTCTCAAAGCGGTTTACAGCGGTAGTGTAAACGTATACTTTCCCCCTACAATACAACTTCAAAAAGCTAAACAAATCAAGAACTGTTAGGTCTAGTTTCAGTGACACAGAAAACAGGTGTTCTTGCTACTGCAGTCAAACTCGCCAAACTGAGTTTGTTTTGAGGATGCGTGTGTCTGATGAGGTGGGTCTGCATCACGGCTACATAGTAGTATGGCGTAGTAACCTTCCATCATTACATCTTTTCCTGTTTCAGCTCCAGACGAGAGCCCAGATTCCAAACAGGCTCAGTGTCTTTGAGTCTCAGGCCTGTTACGGCAACAATAAACGTTCCAAAGAAATGAGAGCACACATGTCGTTTGTTTGACCTTAGACGCTGCCACGCTGTTCCCTGTTTCTGGGCGCTGAATGCTGACTTCTTCAGGTTTGGTGAACATACATCTCCAACATAATATACAAATAAGTGTTCTATTTGATAGTCCTATCTCTCTGGAACAATATCGTAGGCCAAGTCCAGGACAGACACGTCCAGTTTTTAATGCAAGAATTGATCAGTCTTTTGAATAATACAGTATATGGCACAATTCTTTACAAAAGTCTTTTCGGTGAGACTATTTTTGTTTGATCAATACAGTTGCATACTGCACGAGTTCCTTCTTAGTTTTTGTACTAGATGTGCCTTAGATAGAGTCCTTTGTTTACATGACTTTCATCTGTAGAGCGTGAACGTGCTCAGTCAGTGGAGCATGCGGAGGATCTGGAGGAGCACACATGCATGTAGGAGGCAGAGTTTGTGAGTTTAACCTCCACACCAGAGAGAAGCCGGAGTTTATCTATCTGTGGGGGAACATCTGGAAACAGAAGACGCAAAAACAGCAGCAGGATTCCCAAGGCGATGTTTAAAAGCACAACTGCAGGGTCCTCCTTATGTAAGTTGTTCTGATGTGTAGCTACTGTTGTCTGTCCATCTCTTGCTTCACTCTCAAACTCATATACAGCATGAGATAAAGTGCAGGAAGCACCATTGCAGAATCGTGTACAAGTGGTTATACATTTCAATCAAAGTTATAGTTCATGTGTTGACAGCAAAAATTACCCTTTTAAATTATTGTTTCACTGATGTCTTCTTTCCAACACCTCAAAAACTTGTGTGTTCATGAATAAATGAAACTGTCATGATATCTGCTTTGTTATGTTATTTACATAATGTAAACACACCTATATAATCAGATATCACTATGTAACAGATATGGGTCTTTAAAGGCTCTCCAGCTTATGTGAACAATTCAAACGAATGACATTTGGGGTTCATGTCTCGTGTCATATTTTGGATTATTCAAGCATAGTGTAACTCCCCATAGATGGAGACATGAAGCAGCAATCAGCCTTATGTAAAATGTATCTTCATAGTTTCGTTCTTTCTTCTCGACAATACTGCTGTGCCTTGATCACAAAAAGATGATTCTTTCATGTGTTCAGGCTTGTCTATTTCAGATTTTGCCTTGTCATGTGTTTGGCTGGGTCAGACCACAATGCAGCAACAGTGGAAACCATCAGTGATTGGGAACATAGCTACGGTTAAAGTTAACCCAGTGATTCTCCAGCGTTACGCTGATATTATAGACATGCTTCTAAGTTCATTATAATTAGTCAAGTCAAGATCTTAATAACTATTTATTAAATTTCTGTTTTTTGGCACATCTGTTCAGATTTACAAATCAGTAATTACACCTTTACTGGACTTTTTAATTGGTGAATTTTGCCTATTTAGGAAAATGGAAACCCTTTCTTACCAAATAACACAGGTCCGTGGTAGTAAATACAAAATTAGACCTGCCAGGTTTCCTTATTGCCTAAATATTGTGCTGACACACAACCAGTGTCGTTATTGAACTTTAAATTACAATAGTGCTGATCAAATGTTTCATGTCAAATGTTACCGTATCAAAACCAGGTTTTAATTTTCTTTTCAGATTTTCTTTTTGGATTGGACAAGATTTCCATATTTAAGAACCATTACCCATAATGATCAACAATATCCAGGCTCCCCTATCGCACACACACTCCATACAGAAGCATCTTATCGATCCAGCCCGATCAGCAGCTTTGTTTTCTCTTCCTCTTTCTTGCTCTCGTTCTTCAGGTCGGCAAACACCTGGGTGAAGAAGTGTGGATCCGTGTTGATCTGCAGCATCTTGCCGCTCATTCGGTTAATGATATCCAAGCAGCGGTCCCAGAACGCCTCCTTTTCTGCCTCCACCAGGAAGGGCTTTAGGGGGTAGGAGATCTCATTCCCCATGTAGGAGTAGGACAGGTAGAGACAGGTGAGCAGCGAGGCCTGCAGTTCACGCTCTGAGCCCACCTCTGGGGACACCACGTCCCGGCACAGCATGTAGAGGAAGACCACGTTGGCAGGGGTGATGAAGCCCTGGTCCTGCCAGCCCTGCAGCAGCAGAGAGCGGTCCACCGAGCGCAGCCATAACACGGGGTCAGTGGGAGAGAGGCGCTTCAGGCGGTAACAGCGACGGCAGAGGAACTCACCTAAACTACGCATCAGCTCACTGGTGGAGGCCTGTGCACAGTTCAACACATGCAAACGGTGAAGGGTTAGTCTGGTCCCTGCAGGGGAGGCCATGAGTAGGAGTCAGCGGGAACCCCGGGGGATCCTGGCAGTGACACTTGTGCAAGACTGTGCACAATGAAAACTAAGAGAAAATCTACATTCAGAGAAAACAAGTAAAGAGGTTTGTCACAACATCACATCATGCTCTGGGAGAAGAGAATATAATGTTCACTTTTGTTTACTAAACAAAAAAGCATATGCAAAATGAAATACCAGAATGTTATATGTTACAAAATGATTGTCAAACTGACCTGAACGATGACTCGTTTGGGGGTTCCAGTGGCAGTAGAGGGCTGCACAGCGGAGCCTGTGAGGGAGTTTTTCTTGGCCACCACAGTGGTGACATTGGCCAGTGTTTTGGAGGTGGGCAGGAGGGAGGAGGTAGTGATGCTGCCAGAGGGGTCATGAGCTGATGTGTATGATGACAGGTTTGCACATGACTGTGATTTCTTTAACTTCAGACTGTTGGAAGCTGAGTTTGCTCCCCCTGCAGCATGACCTTCTGGAGAACTACACTTTCCAGCATCCACTTCAGACTGAAGCTTTTTAGAGCCCTTCCTCTTAGCCGACACTGCCACGATGCGTTTCCATGGCAGCACATTGATGATGGAAGGGCGTTTAAGGGACTTGGATGTGGTGGGGTCCTTGGCATTTTTGCTGTTCTGGACGGCAGTGTAGTGGCCCACAGAGGCAGGTCCATCCTCAAACAGAGCCGCCTTTCGGTAACTGGGAGACAGCGACAGGACTGTACCCATGATGAGGCCTGGAGTGGGATGCAGCCAATCAGTCCAACCAGAGAGTCCCCAGACTTATTGCTGATCGATAATCTGTGGGGGTAACACAGGCAATTTCTTTAACTTCCTATTTTTGCAGAGAAACATTCAAATCTGAACCAAGTCTTCAGCATAAATTGTCCAGATTTCTTCTTTTCAAACTTTCTAGATTTTAGCAGCATTTCAGATGTATGCAGCTAAAATCTGAACCAGTCTTCTACTCTGATGTTGTTTAAATCCTTTGTTGTTTAAAAAGTTAAAAACGAGTCTGTTTTGCTGCGCAGAACTAAAGAATTGTATCTACACTCTTTTTGATGTTATTACTTATATATGTATCTTGTTTTTTTAAGAACTTTGAGTTGCTTTGTGTATGAATATATTTGCTATGTGAATAAACTTGCCTTAACTTGACTTGAATGAGGGATCACACTGTGTTTTCCCATGGTAATACTGTCAGTGATGCACAGTACTTAAGTGTGTGGTATGCTTGCCTGGCTGCTCTACAAACATAGACTACTAGCATGTTGGAGACTATGATGTCATAGAGACTAAGCAAAATGCAAAAAGCTTTAGCACTTATACAATTCTACAAATTAGAATAGTTTGGAGAAGAGTTTGGAGAAGAGTTTGTCAATAATAAAGGTGCAGCATTTCACTCCTTACTTTTCCTCTTATAAAAACATTCTCCAGAGATTGGATTGTTATCATTGTATTACTCTGCATTGTAAATCAGCCTATATTACTTTTAAACTATTATATTCATTGATGTTGCATCATTGCGTCAAAGGATATTTATAGTGACATGTGTTGACCTGCATTGGCACAAATAAGTGGCTCCTTCATCTGCGATGAAAAAAAAAGATGATTCTTTCTCTATTTACAAAAGGTGATTTCGTGCTCGCAGGCCACAGGAGTCTTCACTGAGATTATATAAGAAACCAGCTAAGGCCAAAAACGCGAAAGAGATGTGTGCAAGCATCCATCTTAGCTTCAAAATGGAAGCCTCTAAAACAGCCCTTCAAACAGCTCCATGAGGCTGGATGGTCAGAGCCACTGTGAAGACCCTCGACCAGGAGAAGCACAAGGCACTTTATTTGGGATTCCAGCATTTACATGTGTCTTCATACAAGTGTAAGGACACTATGTTGACATAGAAATAGAAAACCACTGCGAATCCCATACGTGTTGCATAATAATCTTATTGACTCGAATATTAAACATGGATCATGGATTCAGTCTGGTATCCTATACCTTGTCGTATCAACCTCCTCTAAGTAACGCCATGAATCACACCTTCACCTCCCACCCGTTGCTGCGGAGATTGGGAGGCAATGCGACGGCTCCGAACCGGCTCAGAAAAGCACTCCCCCTTAATATCTTTCGGGTTATAGCTGGTCCACGGGCAGCTCGCTTTGCTGGATACGTGGGTGAGCACGTCTATGTAGAAACACTGGGTCGTCGTAGGAAATCGAAACGATGCAAAGCAAACTAGAAATACTATGTTCCTTTCCTTCGGTCGCCTCGAGAGGGAAGATGTCTTCCATTGAGAAAAATCAAAGCAGTCGCCGTTACTATCTCCTCTGCTGGGTAAAACACAAAAGGTAAAATTTCAAAAATGGGTCAAGCAGGAAAATAAAATCCTTGCAGTGATGGCGACTTCAGCATCCAAAAATAGATAGCAGCTTATGCCCTCTGCTGTGAGAGGGGCTTTGATGCGGGCATCTGCAGTTGTTCGGGTTGGATGTTGGAGGAGAATAGCGCACGGTGATTGGCTGTTGCAGAGATGCTCCCCTCTCAGCGCAGAGCACCACAGACAATCCGGTGAACACCGAGGCTCCTCACTGAGCCTCGAAGGCCATTGGCCGCTGCGTGAGCACCGCAGCCAATCCGAGTCCCGGAGCTCTCCCTGGTGCTGAACCAACAGATGTGTCAGGACCGGGACCGAGAAACACTGTAATGGCCGCTTTGCACATCATGTTCTAACTGCACACCAGCTCATTGAACATTCAAGTAAAACTTCTGGAGCTTCTGGAGTTTTCGCCATCTCAAATTAAAAACACTTTAACATGACATGTGTCTCATAACCATAATCAGTGTTAGGTCAGTAATCAACAAGCATATACTGTAAACCACATTTACCATTAATTCACATTTATATATATATATATATATATATATATATTACGGTGGTGAAAGGAACTTTAAAGTAATTCAATAGTAGTATAATGCTTTACAATTCAGAGACCGACATATTGTAGTGAAACATACTTCTATGAAATAACAGTAACAAGTAATACATAATGTTTTTGAAAAAAACTTGCTCAAGGCTGATGACGTTGTGTACAGAGATGACATGTGCGTTACTTGACGCCTGACTACAGTTACGTTCACCGGACACACGGAGGCAGCAAAGTTTTTATGTAAAACCATAGATGTTTTATTCATCGTTCTTTCTTTCATTTTGTTTATGTTTTATTGTTTTTTTTTGGACTAAGACTCTGCAAAAAAGTTTAATCTAATATACTTGACCATAGGCCCGATTGTTGGCATAACAGACATAAATGCACTTAGTATGTAAGTGAGACTTCTAGAAATAAGGCCACTTGTCGTTGACTGACGCCACGATGCTCGGTCGCTGTCCGTGGTGCTGGGAGAGCGTCCTGCTGGAAGTTCCAGTGTGCGACGTGTCCGCAGCCTCTATAGAAAGTACGGTAAGCACATGGAAACGTGAGCTTCACGGGGAATCAAAAGGTGGGGTGATCTGTGCGAACGTACGAGAGTCACTGACGCTGCTCTGCCGCACGTTTCCGCTGAGAGCAGCCAATCAGCGGCCGATGCGCTGCAGCTTATAAAGGCGACTGCAGACGAGCCTTTCCGCTACCCCCTCTATCCTACAAACCACTGACCCCATCTGCATCGACGAGCTTCCATCCGTGAAGATGGCGACCCGGGTAAGGGACAACCCTCTCTCTCTGCTCACTACTGTCATGCTCTACGCGTTTGAAGCGATGGGAGATTTCTCAAAGCCTCGGCGTCAAAATGTCGGGCGTTATGTTTGACCAGAATAGTAGCAGCTAACCGTGGCTTCTTCGTTTGAATGTCACTACAGCATCACCAAACGTACTGTTTCTGCACCCTGCGTGTGCTATGAGCGTGGCACGTCAGATTTATTTTACAATGTAATTTTATAATAAGAGCCCCCTGACGCTGGCTGCAACCCTGTTCGACGGCTGCCAGTGGCTGGTAATCCAGGGCTCAGCTTGTCCTTGAGCCGCTGCGACACATGAGACAGAAATGGTCAAGAACGACTGTGTCAGTCCATATTATGGTACAGTGAGTTCAACGTTTGGCTCCAGCCCGCAGCTTTCTGCCTGTGTGCGCATCCTGGTGTCCGCTTGTGGTGACTGGTGAGAGGAGGTAATGGAGCAATCCGGAGGAGGACAACACCTGCTCCTCCAGAGCGCAGTGTTGGGCTCGCATCGCATTCTCTATACCGATAACAAATACATCTGGGTGAGGTGCGTAGTGAGGTGTTATACCTACATACCTACAGTATAGAGGAAACGCACGGTTCTGACATCAATGATAGCTTAATAATGAACAAACATCTTTATTGGAGTCAACCTGTTTCTTAAGTCATATCAGTCTCATCTTGTGGAACATTATGTATTATCTCACAGATACTAATGTATACAGGAAAGAGTTCATTCAACAAGTATACTTAATCTCTGAAGCTAATATCTCAGCCCAATTTCTTTCATGTACAAGTCAAAGTGGCCTTTGTAATTTGGACATAGTTTTAAGCATTTGATTCCTGTTTTGGTTCATAATCTGACGTCAGCATTTTTTCCCTTATAAAACCATTTGTGCAGCTTTAAATCCAAAGCATGAAGTTGATCTTATGAAATCAAACAGTTAACATTCATAACGCGGGATTCTTGGTGATATAGGATGCCCCCTGTGTCCCGTCAAGTAATGGTGCAAAATGCTAAAGTATTACTCAGCAGTGTTGCTCCACTCCTGTTTGCTGCAGCACATTTGTCTGGTGATTTGGTGACACTAAAGCTGATAGATGTTCGCTGTAGACCAGAGTTTATCACCCTAGAAAGCTGTTACATAATGTTTGGTGAGTGCTTCATATGGATCGGAGCTTTACTATTCAGTATCATTTTACTGAATAGTAAAATGATACTGAATCTGAATCTGATATTTAGTTCAAATGTTTGATCCCTGGAGTGGAAATTATTTGGTGATATATTTTTGTTAAGAAAGAATGAGAGAGAGATCAATCAGCTTTTATTTTCTTTCAATTGAAGGAACATTAGAAAAGAGAGTCCGACACGTTGGAAACAGTTCAGGACAGAGGCCTGTACACAGACTTTATGTGCTCCTGTCTCTTCTTCAGGAGAAGTTTCAAATATCACCCTCTGTCACCTTTTTGATGAACCTCAAAAAAACACTTGCTTATATATCTCATAAAACTATATTTGAAATACATATTCTTAGAGGGACACATTTAGAATAATTTGGGCAAACAAAGAGTGTCCCTCAGAGCACCTCTGTTCTGATTGAAATAACATTGTGTGTCTGCTTTAAACATTTAAAGACTTTAATATTTGTCTGATGAATCTGTCACTGTGTGGAATGCGATTATATTCTAAATGTTGTTATTTTGCTATTTTCTAGTTTGTTCTAGTTTTACTTCCTGTGTCTCTCCAACTTTCAACCAACTCATGCTTCCTGCTTGCTCCTCTTTTTGACTAATCTTGTTTCTCTGCACTTATGCCAAACTATCACTGATGGCTTCACGAGCAAATATTCAATCGTTATTTAACTATATCAAGTTTAGAGTGTCTTTGGAAAGGAATCCTAATCTGGTCCTCCGGGTCACTCTCCTCCTGTGGGTGGAACACCCTCTAAAGCTTTAAAGAAATAAAGCTGTTCACAACTTCACTTCACAGAACTAGACATTTTAGATCCTGCTTTGTTTTGAGTTATGGTAAGCTGTTCATTAGAAGATGTGAGAGCAGAGAGCCAACTGCAGTTATCACCTTTGTGCTGTAAACGCCTTGTTATCATATCAATTAGTCTGGCAATATTACAATTCTCTAGCGCTCAATAGTATTACTAATGATATTGCCATGGCAACAGTATATTCCATTGTATTCGCTGCAGAACGCCTCTCCGAAGTACAATTTTCTAACGGGTGGCAAGAAGTCTTGTCAAATCAACCTCAGGTTGTAGAGGAGCAGTGACAGTCTCATTGCACCAATAAACAGATGCAGCGAACACATGAAGCCGTGTTGTGGCGTTGGCATTTCATTCAGCCTGTATCTTATTAGATGAAACGCCTGACCCTAAGTGGAGGCCTGACAGCAGCCGTTCCAGTGATTTGTGCATTAGAGAAGCCACGAAGCCAAATGACTTTCATTTCTGTCAAAGAGAGAATCTTCTGCTACTCTCTCCTCAGAGACGAGGCTGAATCACAAGTGAGGCTTCAGGGCTGCTGTAAGCTAGGCCCTCATAGTTTAGCAGTCGCTGGATAGGAAAAGCAAGCCCCGGCGATCCAAGATGGCGCCCTATTCAAATGAATGGTTGTGCTCAGTGGCGCTTTGTGACGGCATGGGGGCTGAAAGATTAGCGGAAGTTGCGTGAAACTCGCAAAGATCTATGGGAAACTCGCCTGTATTTGGGCATCGTCTGGTCCTCCCGGTACTGCACAGTGGATGATCTCCCATAATGTGTTGCGCCAAACACGCGTGTGTGGGTCTCACACCGGGTCTCACGCACGTGCACAGAGGGGCTCGGCCGCGCTCTGACCAATCAGAGCAGTTCATCAGAGCGGGAGTTAGAGCGAGAGCCAGACGAACAGAGTTTGTGGCACTAAAGTGTGGATTTAAACAAAACCGAAGGATTTAAGAAGAAAAAAAGTTCAGGATGACAAGGGACACTAAAATCCCCACAAAATCCGACCTTTATGAAAGCTGTAGGTTCTCTGTCAGCTGAGGTTGAGCTGTTTTAATATGCATTGAGTTCTATGGGGAAAATTTCTGGGTAGCCCACGTGAATTTAGTCTGGTTCAGTCTGCAGTACCGCGAGAATCCCCTGAGCACATGGGTTATTCAGCTACAAGCTAGTAATACCCTATCCAGTTAATATAATAGATCCATGAGGAAAAGACAATACATTTTTGTGGGGGGATGATCTGGGTTTTGTTAATGGCACAGATAATGATACTCATCTAGATCCATAATATACTGTATTTTCTTTGTAAGATTACCCTTGAATTGTGTCATGTGTATTATCATATTAATTTTCTGTTCAGTCATGTCATAAATGAGCAAAATCCAGATAGAATTTGCAAACTGTTATTTGTCGTTGACCTCCAGCACATTCAGCATAAAAAAAAGCTCCAGCCATTATCTTTTGTGTTATATATGAGTTATGTCAATTCTACTTTTTGCTTCATTTAGCAACACACATCATGTAAACAAACAAAAACGCAGGACTTGTTTTTTTGTGATTGTTGTCAGAGCAGAGGGTTTTTTTTTTTTAACAGGAATGTTTTTGTGTTTGGGCTGGTGCTATGTGTACTGGGTGAACCATCCCCCCGACCCAGAAATGGATTAAGGGAAAGAAAATGAATGGATGGATGGAATGTTTTTGTCAAATAGATCAAAACACCTCATCATTAAACCATGTTGTGTCCATATAAAACTGTTGTTTATCCTCCAATTGTTGTTGTTAAGTGTCACATTACAACATGACAGTCTGCGGCTTATATTCCAGTGCGCCTGTATGTGGACAACATTTTCTTTCTTTTGAAGTGTAGGTTCAAATACAGGTGCATTTATCAGTCCACACATACTGTTAAGTCAAAGAATGTAGAGGCCTCAGCAGCTCCCTCTGCTGGGGAGGTGTGAGCTTTGTGGCTGTGACCTTGTGGGACAGGTTTGACTTTGTTATTGAGTGATGTACGCTGAGATTGTCCCTTTTGAACTGGGAGGAGGATGACTCATGACCACAGCGGCCGATCCTCGTGTGATATTAAGCCAGGAGGACACTTCTTCTGTTGGGCATACTCCAGATGGATTCAGGGGGTCTTCTGGTCACACTCTCATTTTTACTGGGTTTTGTCCAAATCTCACAGCTTCAGTTGCCAAAACTGTGTCATGCTTCTGAGCACAAAAGCAACACAAGTCAGGGTTGGTTCTTTGATGTGAGACTGCAGGTGCCTCAGTACTACTGCTGTGGCTCTAGTGCATGGGTGTCAAAGTCAATCTTGGCCCCCAGGACGATATTTGATTAGTATCCCTTTAAGGATCACCTAATTTCGCCTGCTCCTTCTCGAATTATGATACCCAAATGGAAATGCTTATTGTGTGGACATCTTGTGTCTGATGTTGTGTTATGAGGCCTCATTTGAAAGGTAACACCTTCTAGTTTCTGAAAATGTATGTTACAGTTTGTTAGGAAGGACACAGTCTGCACTACACCTTCTCAAACATGAGTCAAAGTTAGTTTTTTTTTGTCAAAAAAAAAAAGGCAATTTCAAAAGGTTCTCCTGAAGACATACTTTATGGTATGTTGTTCAAACTCACCAGAGCAGATGTTTGTGGTGTTGGAAACACCTGTATGAAATTTTAGACCTTTAGGTGGAACTATTTTGATGCTGGGGGCTTTTTTGTAACTAATGGGCACATTCGGCACAAGTGGTCCATTTTTGTGCCAACTGTGCCAAAGTGTTTTACATGCAAATTATCAATGTTTTTACACCAAAAATCCATTTATATAATTTTTTGGCTATTACTCTTGCTATAAATAGCATTTTTTCCAGATATTGAAATGTTTGCAGAAAAGCTATTATTTATATAGTTATAGCGCGTGTTCTCCGTGAAAGAGGCTCCGTCTTCCTCTTTACGCATTCAAATATGACGGGAACAGTGGGAGGAAGCTAGAAGTCCGACACATCGCCTGAAACCTGAGATTATTGGCTACAAGATGATTTGATTGACATCCAAATCGGCCAATGGTGGTCAAGACAATGCTGTCATGACGCACAGATATCTATGTGAATGGAGCGCTAAAGCTAGGTGCGCTTGTTTTACTCAACTTACTCTACCTTCCAAACCATAGCACTGAAAAGTCCGGGAATGGGCTTGTTTTGAAGGGGAGGCTTAGAGGAAGACGAACATACCCAGTGACGCTAGCTAAACAGTAAAATGTCCTCTTCATACAGTGCGCAAAGAACAGGTTTTGTTTTTGTTTGTGCAACTTTCAATACTCAAATATGTTGTTGCAAGTGGATATCTACTATAAGGATGACTTTGAAGAAAAAACAACTTGATATAATTATTCTCTAGACCCTAACGAACAAAACGAATGCACACATGTGTGGATTAGACGTGATTTGCCTCAGAATATTAGCATGACAAGGTAAGAAAGGACAATATATATTTTAAATATATATACAGATTGACTACTTATTCTTACTTTTGGTTATATTTAATGTTTATTTGAACATAATACGCGTATAGAGGTGGGAATAAGCTTTCAAAAGAGATATAGCTTGACTATATTGACACAAGTGAATTCTAATACTGATGCTGTTAAATGAAAAATAACTGAATCCTCCCTGTACAGGGAGGGTGATCCTTAAAAGGGTATTAGAACCAGCCCGCACAGAGCCATAAGAAAAAAATGGTTATGGTCTTGGTTCAATAGGTTAAATGCAAACATTTTAGCATGCTTGAATAAACATTGAACCAGTCCGGCCCTCGGCTTGTAGCAAATTTGTTTTTTGGCACTAAGATGTATTTAACTTTGACCCTAGTGCAGGGGTGTCCAAACATTTTAGTAAGAGGGCCACTTTAGTTCACAGGGACTAGTCCAGGGGCTGACATGACGAGTTAAACAACCGACTGTCTTGACTGGCATCGGGCTGTTCTGAGCTTTAAAATGATCGATAACAGAGCTGAAGTTGGCTGAATGATACATGTTTCCCATCTCACTAGCTACATTAACACCATTAACTGAAGTGACACCAGGTCAACTGAAATCCAGATGTACTGGACTTTAGAACGAGGTACATGTCTATGTTGCCTGAGCTGAAGTTGGATGGATGACTCAGTGAACTTATGTTCATGATCTTAAAGACTACTTTGGGCTAGCAAGGCAGAGGGCCACATAAAATGACACTGAGGGCCACAATTGACCACCGGCCTGAGTTTGGAGATGCCTTCTCTAGTGCATAACTGCCTTTGTGTTCTTAAGCAAGACACTTCACCCACAATGGACCTGGGGAGTTGTTTGCAGTAGGCCTGTCATAATAATTACTTTTATTTAGTCAGAAACAATATATTTTGGTTCTGAATATGTATCCACTGAACTTTTTCTTTGCAAAAGTGGAGATATTGTTGGTATTTTGTAAAGCATTTCAGTGTCATAAAGCAGTATCAGATTTACCGTTTATTGAAGTCCTTTTGCCCAATCCTGTCCATGGCAGCTGCCTTTGCGTGTGGACTGTCGGAATAATGCACTATAAAACATCTGTGCTGCAATGTTAAAGGATCCACTCATTTTTATCTTATTAATTTGTTTGGATCTGGTTTAAGAATGTAGAAAATTCATAATATTTTGTATCTATTTTGATCCCACTTATATAGTTCATCAAAAGTTATTCATATTATTGACTAAGATACAACACAGAAAGATTTCAATGCTATTATAGTTTATTGATTCCGGTGTAGAGCCTAAGATTCTACAAATTGCTTTGATAAATTCAACCCATATGTTGCATTGAAGCCACATTTGCATAATGTCTTGTGAAATGACTGTGTAGGCGCTTTAACCTGAGGCAGATGTCTTTTTTCTGGAAGGAACAGTATCGTAAAAAACATGTCTTTAAAAGCTACACAGAAATATATCTTGTTGACATTGTAAATATAACACATTCTGCTGTGAGTTCAATCATTTGGAAGAAACAGTTTTGTTTTTACAGAACGACAATGGTCATTTTCACCGCTAGTCATACGTGTTAGCATCACTTTGTGGCACCACCTGCATGTGAAAGTCTGATCTCCTCAGACCTCAGAAGCGAAGTAGGGCAGGGCCTGGTTATTATTATAGATCCATGTATGTACCCCAGAAATGGGAATGATTAATAAACTAAACTGAACTGTGATGGGAGACCAGGTCACATTGCAGGACACCACAGTGGAGCGTCCTTTGGCAAGACACTTCACCCACATGTCCTTGTATGAGGGTAAAGGCTACAGCTGTAGTTTACCACCACTGTGTAGGAGTAAATGAATAACCTTACTGTCTGTTGGAAGCTTTTGAAACAAACAACATTCAAACTTTATAAATACACAAGATGAAATATACAATCCATTAATGAGGAGTTCAAGTTTGCTCTGATTTCAGCCACAATTTCAGACGACTGGTGAAGATGTTGAAGTCAGTTTGTTGTTTGAAGTCAGTGGGACGAACATCACTTTTAAGATCCACACAGTCCCCACTGTCGCAGTCACAGTCTTTGATTGAAGTTTTCCAATTATAGTAACTTGTGGCCAAAGATACGTTGCTATTGTGTCTGTGTTCAAGGGAACTCAACCAGTGCTTTACAAAAGAAGAAAGGAAACATTCAAATAAATAAATGTAATTCTTAAACAAAACCAAAAGATAACATTTGGTTATGTTTTGTAAAAGGTTAGCTGTGATTTGAGGGAGGTTTTTATCAGTCCCTTCGCTGGTATATCTAGTATCTGTAGATATTAGAGCCAAAATCTGGAACTCTGTATCAGATCATAAAAATGTGCATCGAGTGTGTAACATCAGCTTGCCCTTAACATCTGATAACAGTATCTCATCCCGTTGCTTACACACTAAGCATTGCTCTATTGTCTTGCCCTCCACAATCCCAGCCCTTGTCTGTGCACATTGCTTGTGTGTGTTCAGTTCATATTTGAGTCTGTGGTCATAAAAGCTGTGGGTCACTAAGACACTTGGCCTCGCTCCACTGTCAAAGGGTGAACTGCTAACTTTTCTGTCTGCTGTGCCATCTGGACGTCTGCTAAACCCTGGATTAGTGCGAATCAACTCATGTGCGGTTCACACAGTAGTAAACATTGCTTGAAAGCCCCAATCCACTAAATATGATCAGGAGCTTTTTAAATGTCTCTTTGTTGTTGTCATTTTTGATTGCAGTGGAATTAATGTATTACTGCTGTACACCACGCCAGGCCAAGACTTTTTCACATCCCGGGAGAAGTGTCCCATATTAAAACCCATTATTGACACCACTGGCTTCAAATCTGCCACAGTCTGTACTTTCTATTCATTATGGCGATTGGGCTTCAGTATGGCCACATGAAGCTAGCACCGAAGCAGCAGGAGCCTACCTCCCTGTGTCTGCGGGATGTTTGAGTGGGTTGTTCAAGATGGCACCTCTCCCACCGTCTTGTTATCTTTCTAGCTCAATAGTTTATATCCAGTGCACCAGCTCAATATTATATATGTGTCATGTTGCCTCCTCTGAGATACGCTCACAATCATTTTTACAGGCCAAAGTCTGTTATGGGCTCTCTCACTGATCAGACAGCGGTAGAGGATAAACACAGAGAGGTGCAGACTGATTGAGCTGTTTCTCATGTTTACGTTATAAATAATACATTTGGTATAAATCAGTTATGCTTGCACAGAGTAATGCACTAGAAGCACAAGCAAAAGTATTGTGTTATATACAGGTGAAATTCAGAAAGATTATTATATGACTTGGATCGTATGCGCGCTCTGATTGGCTGATCTGATATTTTCCCATCTCGGACCGTTACCATGACGACTGGTCCGCAGCGCGTATCAAATTTGATGTCTTTCCTCGGTAAAAAAGAAATAATGAGCGACGACGGGGGGCATTCTCCCAGCGAGTTCTATTATCTGTTCAAGTTCGAAGAGCCAGAGGAAGTAGTAACAGCAAATAACGACAAAAACACAACTTCTAACAGTCAAGAAGAGATTGACAACTTCGTTACAGACCAGAAAGGTAAAAACACGATTAGGAAAACCAAGTCGGACATGAACATACTTCACAAATATCTAAAAAGCATTGGTAAAGACACAGAAGAGATTGAGAACTCGTATCAGCGGGTGACCTCAATCATCTGATAAGCAAGTTCTCCATGTCACGATTTGACAGTTTGGTTGCATGTGTTTTTGCTAATTGAAACCAATCGATATTTGCACAAATTAAAAATAGTCATATAATAAAACATTTATTAACCTTGCTTGCTCGGTCTGTACAGAGAAATATCAGACCTTGGTCTTTTTGCACAGACCTCGCCACGACTCGGTCTGTACAAAAAGGCCGCGGTCTGATATTTCTCTGTACAGACCTCGCGCTCGTTTAATAAGCAGTTAATATTGCTCAAAAGTCCATTTACATTTACTGAAATTCAACTTATAATGTGAAACTAATATATGACTCATTACAGAAAAAGTGACATAAATCAAGCCTCAATCATCCAAATGTATCTAACATTGCATATAATGAGTATGTATCATATGTTGGTTTCACATTCAAAGTTGAATAAATATTTCTGTAATAATAAAATAAACAAGAAGGTCATGGGTTTGAATCCCGGTCGGAACAGGGCCTTTCTGAGTGGAGTTTGCATGTTCTCCCCGTGTCTGCGTAGGTTTCCTCCGGGTGCTACGGTTTCCCCTACCACTAAAAACATGCTCAATAGGTAAAATCCTCCAGCTCCGGTAGTCCGGACCAAGCCGAGCATCAACATCTGGAGATGGGTTCCCGGGCGGTGTACTGCAGCGACCACTGCTCCTGACGTAAGCCTTAGCGGCATCAGGATGGGTCAAATGCAGAGGACAAATTTCCCTACGGGGACAATAAAGTGCACATTTACATTTACATTAGTGATTTGCATCATCTTCTTCAGCTGAACTTCTGATAGAATTGTCGCTCCCTGCCCTGATTTAAGATTTGATAAAAAAAAGTGTAAAACAGTCAAGGTTATTTAGTGAACTATAATTTTACATCCATTTGGTGCTATTCACTTAAATCCAATGACATATATTTGTCTTCTTTTCATTTACCACAGACACACATATTTGCCGTCCCGCCTGCGGTTGACTGTTGGCACGGGCGTTGCATGTACTGTAAATCTATTTACACTCTGTGTCTGTGCTTATGTCCTGTTCTCCGTCTGTCCTCACCAAGAATGACTGTGGGTCAACATTACCATTCAGCCAGAAAAGGCCATTCGTTTATAGGGTTGCAATATTCCGTGAATTTTCAACAATGGAAACTTTTCATTTACCCATTTCATGGGAAATAACAGAAATGCATGGGAATAAAACAGAATAAACAGGGAATTTTTTTCTAATTGAAGATTGGCTCTTCAACATAAATATTGTTTAGGAAAGTATATTTTATTATCATCTTGACTAAAACAAACAGATGCCGTTCAAATACAAATCCACGCCCCCTACTGGCACTGTTTATGCCATCCCATGAACAGACGATTGAAGAAGACTGGAGCACACTTTAGAGCCCAAAGCACAAGACTGTTGAGGGACATTTGAGCCATGGACTAAACACAGTTTTGATGATAAAATGGGAAAATGTATTGAGTAAAGGTATGAATAGGAAATGCTACATACAAATGTGTTATCTAGTTGATAGCAAGCTGATACGTTAGATCAGGCATGTCCAAACTCAGGTCCGGGGGCCAATTGCGGCCCTCAGTGTCATTTTATGTGGCCGTGATGGCGGCCCCTGGACTAGTCTGGTGAGCTAAAGTGGCCCTCTTACTAAAACGTTTGGAAACCCCTGCGTTAGATGCTAAATAAGCTAGCATGCTTAATGTGGGATGTTTTGGAGATAGTGGAGATAAAAAAAATAAAAATTTCAATATGCAATAGTTCAAACACTTGGAAATTTACCAAAACATTTCTGGAAATGTACGAGACATTATTTCCCCCCCGTTGCAACTGTGTTCATGAATTATTAAGTGGATACTTTAAGCTTGTTCTTTTATGGTTAGTCACTGATTTACCTCCATAATAACAACACTGTTTCAACACTTTATAGACCATTATCGTGTCTGCAGAATGGAATTTTATTTTTTGTGTTTCCCTGATGTGTGGCCACATTATCCAAGCCACTTTAAAGTGTGATTGTTCCGTGTCAGACCAGTCCATTACCATCACTTCTCTCTGATAACAGTCCCTGTGTGTTTTATGAAACCATGTAATGTGATTGTGCAGTATCGCTCTGTAACAGGCTGATTGTGTGAGTGATGGAGGTCGTAGAGCGGTGGTCGCTGTGGGCCTTCCTCCTCTGTGAGTCCTGAGATGCTGCTAAATATAGACAGGACTGCTCTGCTGCGGGCTCTCCTGAACAACTGTGTGATGTCAGCGCTGGTTTATGGGGCACAACATATAGCCATTAAAAATGCATAAGTGTAATTCAGACGATGAAAAAAAGATATGTCTGGGAAGTAAGCATATACACGTTTCATATGACATAGTATATTTATATAGTGTTGTGGTTTTGGTTTAATTAAAGTAAAAAGTACTTGATAAAAACAAGCATTGCATTGGAGAAAACTTCTGCAGGCTGCTCCTCGAACCCTGCATCAGTCTTCTGAAGCACTATGGGATTTACCCAAGCTTCCTCACATGGGCAGGTCACTCATTGGCCAGTTGCCACAAGAAGAAACAGATGTCACTCTTCCACAACTGATCACAGAAACAAAATATGTAACTTAAGGAAGGAAGGAAGGGGAGAGAAACAAGGGGGTTTTAGAGGGGGTCGAAAGAACAGGTGCAGAGGGAGCAGATCTAAGATGGGGAACAATATCTTCGGGATACGGTCACATAAAAGGAGATGGTCAATCGCTGTCTTAATAGTAAAACTATCTCTTCCTAACAAGTATTCCTAAATACTTGCCATAAAACAGAACCCCCTAATCCATTTGATTAACCATTCAAATCACTCACTGCGCTTAAATCATGCTTTAGTAATTTTTTTCCATCACAACAGAAAGACTGTATTTTGCTGTCGTTGTATTTATCGTCATAGCACCATCATGTTTGGCTCAAAAATCTGCTGTCATGTGTTCAGGATGACCTTTCCCAAAGACAGTCATTACGTCTGCGTTCATGGTTTACCCTCATGAACCAGTGTAAACATGTGCTCCATCACAGCATGGCGGCTCAGGAATGGCATTTCACTGCAGGCTTTGGCATTACAGTTTCATCTCAGCGTGTCGCCAAGGAAACGAGTGCAGTATGCAACATATATCATCTAAACATGTTGTGTGGAGCCAGTGGGTCTCACAGGGGGCAGGACCCAGGGGGGAGCAGGGCAAAGACTCAGAGGCATGAGAGGAATTAAAGATATCATTCTGAAAGCTTTTAACCAAAGATTATGGAAATTTTACTATAAATGAATGAAAGTTATTCAGTCACAGACTCCTCCAATGACCAAGCAAAGGAGGTCCTTCAATTCAATTTCATTCAATCTATTCTTGTACAGCCCTAACTCAACAGTAATTATCTCGGAGGACTTTACCAAATTCCTCAACAGAGATCAGAGAATCCAAATGTTCAAATAAAAGAAATGCAATAATAAAAACATATAGAGATCAATGTCCATAAATGTTGTTGAATGTCGAGTGTCCTGGATCATCACCACGGTCCTGTCATGAGTCTAAATATTTTGTTTTGTTTTCCTGAATGAAACCCAAGATAATGCCAAGATAAATCTGTCTCAGTTTTTCTATTATTTCACAACAAAGCCAAGAAAATGGTTTCCAATCTGCCCCCCGTGCAGCAACTGTGTTTTGCTTGTCATCACGTTTGCCCTGAGAGCTTTTTGATTCAATCCGTTCCGGAGATTTGTGTTCGACCAAGGCCTTGTTCATTCACAGCAGAGAATGGAAACATGGATACTGAAGCCTGTTCTCTGTCGGCCTCAAACATGGTGTTGATTTTTACGAATGAAAGTTGAGTCAGTGACCAATGATGATGTTTCAGTTGTTGCAGACCGTTGTAGCCACACTGTATGCTGTAACATAATCGGGTTAACATTGAATCTATGAAGGTGTTTTGTCAAAAGCAACAATGACCATGTTACGCAGGTTCCCGATTGCTTTAATGATTTGTGAGAATCGCTCCCCGCACACCTGCTGCTCGTCTCTATTGTACTCAAACTGGTTTTCATGAATGTTCCACTGCATCAAATCAAACACACAATAAAGGCCAAGGTTTTATTATGAGGTTTTGTAGCTCAACAATAACATACTTAATTTCAAGCAGTGTCACCTCTCCACTGATCGCCTATGTACATTTTCTTGTCGTTTTGTGGACCAGGCATTTCAAACTTAGGCCCGTGAGCAAAATCCGGCCTGAGAGACAATTTTGAAATGATTTTAACTAGCTAAGTAACTTGCCGAATTGATGGTAATGAACTACTGTGACATTTTAAAGCATATTTTATCAGGGAAACAACCATGTAATTAGAATTGTTCTAAAATGTTAATTAACATGTATTTAGAAGTTAAGCCAAAGATTTATATTTATCTATGGATTCTCACTTAATTTTTTTATATTTGGCTCAGTTGTGATTGAATCCAAACCTACTAGAAAAGAATATTCAAACTCATGTTAAATACAACTCAAATATGTAAAAAAAAGAAATTTAAACCACTCTTCTACAGTTATTATGCTGTTATGCTGTTAATGTTTTTAAACTCAGCCCCTAACCAACATGAGTTTGACCCCCCCGGTGTTAGACTATTTCAGGCATACTGTATCTTCTTCACGCACTATGGTGGTTTCTTGTCCTCTTCTTACAACGATAGAGACGCCCTGTTTTCGGAACGGCTCGGAGACTCGGGCATTGATTGGCAGTGCAGAATTTTGGCACCAAGTAAACCTCTGCACCCCGAGAATATGAATTATTAAACAGCGTGCACTGGAATAGATGTGACTCCGCCCCAGAGAAGAGGCCAGTCTGTGGTGCAAATAGACTGCTCTGGTTCTAGTTCTTCTTGGTGTCATGGCAACGACCACTTGAATATCTGCGTTTATTCACAGGGATCAAAATTAAAGAAACTCAAACCCATGCAAAAGCTCAATTCCACGTGTTGTGATCTAGATATTGTGTGTGTTTAGATCATGACAGAATATGCACAGACCGTTCAGTTGCTAGCTTAAAAAAATAAAATAAAATTAGCATGTTCACCATTTAACATTATAGTAACTAAAGTTGCATATGATGTTTTCTTAAAATGCTCACACAATCTTTTCACACAGATAAAATAACGATTTATTTAATTAGTCTTTTTGCTTTTCTAACTCGATACAATTGTAAATTCAAGATGCTCCAAGTTTTGTTTCTGCTGCACATAAATACACATGCTTAATTCATCAACAACACTGAATGAGGTCATCTTGCATTTGAAGCTCTTTCTATTTATCCGTTGCATCACCTCAACAGATCAACTGCTGCCTGCGTAATACACCATCTTCAGCGTGTTCAGGCAAGGCAGGTTTATTTGTATCGCACATTTAAAACACAAGAGAACGCAAAGTGCTCAACAGAAGAACAAGAAAAGAAACAATTAAATCACAGTACATTAAAAAGAGGGAAGCTACAATTTCTCACTTTTATGCGCAGCTATAAACAGAACTGTTTTTACCTGGATTTGAAGATTGTCAGAGAAGAAACCTGTCTCACATTGTCAGGAAGACTGTTCCAGATTACAGCCGCATAAATCTGAAACGCTTCCATTGATTGAAGATTGATTGTTGACAAATCTTCAGTGTCATGTTTGTGTTTACAATGTGTGGATCTCTGACTATTTCAAAATATTAACATATACAAAAAACTGAAATATTAAAAGAGAAATCTGTTTAAAAAAGAAAAGTCAATATTTGTAAATACAAAATCAGTAATGTATTTGATTTTTCTGTTTGTGATATTTTGATATATATTTAAAAAAAAACGGGTTAGTTATAATAAAAGTGTATTACCGCTCTAGTAATCACAATAATGAGTTGATTCCAGGTTTTGCATTTGCTTGTCTTTTCCCCTTTCATTAAAATCTCTTTACGTTCCTCTCCTTTATAAACCACACTGTGTCCTGTGCATGCGTTCCATTCTTAGATGAAAAGAATGGTTAATTTGCATGAAATGTGTACTTCAGGAGGACTCCAAAACAATGCATTGATTGTCGGTGCAGACATGAACCGCCAGTAGCGCTCTTGAAATGCATTTCTTTGGATCTTTCAGCTTCAGACAAAGTTATGGGATGCATGATGTCACTCTCTCCCCTTCTTGTTCGTGTCCAATGGCCTTGCTCTTGCTCGCATGCTCGTGACGGTGAACCACAGTTTGAACATCCTCCATGCACTCATTCACAGCCGGTCGTCTCAAACACTATGTTTTGTATCTCCTCTTTGCTTTCTGGCATCAAGAAGGTGGTTATATTTTTCAAGGTATGTATGGCTTTGGTCAAAATGAAGGCACGTTGATTTAAAGAAGAAATATTATGCATTGTTTTTGGCCATGAAAAAATATAAAGAGACTACTTACGTTGTCATGTCATGTTTTAGTATGTGAAATTATTATCTTGAGTAGAAAATATATGGTAGGACAAGTATGAAGGGTTTTCTGCCTGTAATTCCCTAAGTCACCACCAGAGGGACAAGTTGAATTTATTTTGTTTTTTTCCAAAATGCGTGCAAACACAAGTGATTTTACAAATTTATGGGCGATGCTGGTGGTCTGTGTCCTCGGTGCAGCTCTGACTGGCACCCCCCTAACCCAGAAATGGATTAAGGGGAAGAAAACGGATGGACTTTTGCTTTAAAAGGCAACTACTCTGAGTGTGATGTCATAGTGGTACAATGACTTCATACTATTACAGGATTTTACATGTTTGTGCCAGATGTTCCTGATATTATGGTGGATGGATTAAAAACAACTCCAGGTGATGAAGGACAATGACGTAACGTGGTGAAAAGACAAAAAATAAGACGTTTATTTTGCATAATATGTCTCCTTTAATGTGACGGTGTGAGGTGCTTTTGGGAATAGTTGAGGCCGGTGTGTTTGAGCGCAGACCAGGGCGAGGCAGACACATGGGGCTGTTGCAAATCAATAATCTAAGCTGCAGCGTCAGGCCGTGACTCGTGTTGATTAATGAAAGCGTTTTGGCATCAGCATGAATCACCTCCCACGTCGCAGCGCAATCGCTCTCCATGCACACTCACTCAGACCTAATAGATTGGTGCTACTAGAGATTCAGAGATTGCTGTGGGTAGTTTTAAAGTTAAAAGTGTATTTGTTTGTTTCCATAGTAGTTATAGGTTGTTGTTGTTGGCGAGAGATTTTCTTGGTGGTGTTTCATGTTTTATCATTAAAGGAAAAGTATATCCATTTATTCAGCGTTTACATTTTTTATGATGATCTGAGGTACACATGTGTCTTTTGTGTGATTTATTTATTTAAGTAATGAAAGACATACATAAGGATTGAATAGGATTGGTATTATTAGCTGTCAGTAAACCTGGGAGGAGGTCTACTGAGTTATTTTGCCCAGAACAGAGCAGATCACAGCTTTTGACATCCAGGAAGAAATGTGAAAGGTGAGAGGAGAGGAGAGAGGATAGTGGGAAGAGGGGAGTGAGAATTTAGAGAAGAGAGAGGGGAGATGGGAGAAGTGAGAATTCATAGAGGAGAGAGGAGAGAGGGGAAATCATTTATCAGAATTTAGGGTGGGGAGAGGTTTCAGATTCATATTCAGTTTGTTTGCCATTTGCAGCTAAGCGACATTGGAATACATGTGGAAAAGTAGTGTCACTAGACAAGTACATAAATACAACAATTTCATAAGTACAAGAAAAAATGGTCACTGTAAGAACAATCGACAAAATCGGTTTTAAATCTGTGTGTCAGATCATTCAAGTGCTTTGTTCAGACTGATAACAGACGGAAAGAAGCTGCTTGCATTATGGGATGTCCTGCATCTCAGCAGGAGAAGGCGTTGGAACATGGCTTTTCCAGGGTGGCCAGGAGAGCCATTGAATATTTTAATAGTTTGAAGGGAGAGTAGAGGGGAGGGAGGAGAGGGGAGAGGAGAGGGGAGAGGAGAGAGGGGAGAGGAGAGTAGAGAGGGGAGGGGAGAGAGGAGAGTAGAGAGGGGAGAAAGAGTAGAGCCGGGAGAGAGGAGGAGACGGGTGAGAGGAGAGAGAGGAGAGAGGGAGGGGAGAGGAGAGAGGGGAGGAGAGTGGACAGTCAGCGGAGAGGGGAGAGAGGAGAGTAGAGTGGACTAAGGAGAGAGGAAAGCGGATGGAGGAGAGTTGAGAGAGGAGAGAGGGGAGAGTAGAGTGAAGAGAGGGGATAGAGGATAGAGGAAAGTGGAGAGAGGAGATGAGTTAGAGGGGGAAGGAGAGAGAAGAGTAGAGAGGGGAGAGGAGAGTGGAATGAGGAGAGAGGAAAGAGGAGAGTTGAGAGAGGGGAGTGGAGAGAGGAAAGATGAGAGTGGAGAGAGGGGAGGGTAAAGTGGAATGACGAAAGAGGAGAGAGGAAAGAGGAGTGAGGAGAGTGGAGAAAGACACAGGAGAGATTGAACAACTCTTTAGCTATCATCACTTCATGGTGACACCAAAACCTGTGTGAACCTGAACCCTCCAGTGCAAAGGCACCAGTGTCTCTAAATAACCACAATATTACGGACAATCGCTCTTTTTATTTTACATGTCTCATTATTTTGATCTAAAAATCTCTCCGCAGACCTTCCCCTGTAACTGCTCTTTCCTTGGTGGCAGATTTGGGCAGAGTAATTCACTTTAAGCCTATATGATTATTAAGAATAAGTGAATCTTTTGGGTGATTTTGAAGGCATCTTGCAGTTCTATATAGTAGGATTCTTGCAATATTACAATGAGGCAAAGAAATATGTATTTACATGTAAATTAATTGGAGAAATACACTGTACATATTTTTGTATTATATCATACAGTAATAAAGTGACTGTGATGTAATGCATAAGTGTGTTGCCCGATTAAGCCACAGCAGCCACTAAATCAGTAAACACATTATATTTGCAAAGGGAACATTTGAATTACACTTTTTTTCAGGTTAGCCCCACTTTTTAGCTCAACCCTCATAATGACCTACGAGTCATATAGATTATTGCCTCAGCTCTCCATCCTGCGTCATATTTTCCACATCTTAACAAGTTCATTATTGTCGATGTGCAAACTTCATATCTGCGTATTTAACAGCTGCTTTATTGCATGGCTGAAGGGCCTAATATGACTGTACCTAGTGGATTTTAGAAGACACCATTATTTCAGACATAGCAGTTCAATCATGTTTTCCGTTGAAGTTATTAGTCTTGTTAATGAAAATGTAACAACAACACAACATACAAGTGCATTGATAATAACTATGAACAATTAGATGGGAGCATGTGTGAGTTAAGCTAAGTAAAAAAACAAAAACACTTCCCTCTGGAATGATCAAACTACATATGGTCTTGTAAATATATATATATATATATATATATATATATATATATATATATAATGTGCTGTGATTCTCGCTGAACACACTCTTTTGGGGATTTTGAGAGAATTACATAATTAAAGTATTGCCAAAGCTTTGCAGTGCGGTTCCACAGACAGGCTGTTCTGTTTCAGCGTCTCAACCAAAACAACGTCCAGGGAGACATCTTCTCAGGTCTTATTCTTTGAAGTAAACAGTCTTGCTATAAATAGAAATGATGCGACTCTATTCAGCAATGGTCCAAAGGAGATGTGAATAGTCACTCTTACTGGGTGTTAGTTCGCCAGTAAAAATAACATAAGATAACAGAACCATATTGCATTCGTCCCACAGTGGGGAAGTGTCCAGGTTGCAGCACACATCCAGGACAGTAGGAATAAGTACAAAACAAAATAGCTGTAAATTCTTCTTTAGCATTATTTTGAATTCCCAGCTAGAAAATAATAGCAATATAAAATGTAGGCCCTACATTCATTCTCCCAGCAATAATAGCAATCCTAGATGTTGTGTTCACTGCCACCTGCTGTTTACAAAAGGAATCCCACAATTCAGACAGTGGATGAAAAAAGGCTCCTTACCTTTGTTTCACAAGAGATGGTTATTTCTATGATATTTATCTGACTTGTCTTGTGTTACTCTGACCTAAGTCCCATGTGAAGTATTATGCACGGCTCTTGAAATAGCCCAGATAACACCTGGCGTCAGAAACATACATGAAAAAAACATCAAACAGAGTAGTATATACAGTATCTTCCAAATCCCTGTTCATTAAAGTATTACTATTTAATTGTTAAGAGTGCCTCGGATTATTCTTATTTCTTCATAAGAGTAGGATCTATGTTGGCATGATGCAGTATGTCTGTTGTTGCCGTAGTTACCACATCTGTATTAGTTCTATGTTTTGTTCCCTTCATTTGTGCAGCAAATGCTTTAATAATAATGAAAATAATGACATTATATAATACTTTTATAGTGATTCTTTGGACACTTTAAGACACTTTAAGACCTCTGATCCTCTCTGAGTGGGTGCGGTTTGTTCATGGGATTCCAGGCCGTATTATGTGATAATCAATTGAAATCTAAAGTCTCAAATTATTTTTAATGAATGAAAAATCCATAAACTGCTGCTGGACAAAGACAAACAGCCAAACATATTCATATTATCTGGTCCTGATAAATATAACAAATGTTTTGTACATGTTTGTTTCCACATACTATACTTCTGATAAGATAGACTTTATTGATCTCACACTGGAGAAATGTACAGTCATATATGACATGGATAGGATCAATCAAGTTGTGCTAAAGACAAAAGTGTGCAACATGTTAAAGGTTAAAAAATAAAGTCTGTGCAAGATATAATTGTGTACAATAAAAAAGTGGCAATAAAAGACAGAGTGACAAAAGCAGTGCAGGGTTTTTTCAGTCCTAGTGCATTAGTGACTTATTGTACAGTCTGACAGTGGTGGGGATAAAGGCCCTGATGTTTCAAACGTCTCTGTCTTAGTTTGACTCTGTCTGGTTTGACTTGGTAAAGAATCTCTACTGAGCCTTTTTGATGAATGTGACTAACGACAATGTTGTAGTTTTTAGTGTGAACTTTATTCTTACAATTCCTTCTTGTCTTTGCAGACGATGCAAGCGGGCCGCTGCCCCACAGACGAACTGTCACTGACCAACTGTGCTGTGGTCAGTGAGAAGGATCTGCAGTCTGGACAGTGAGTGAATCAGTGTCAGAGCTCATCAATAAACACTCTACTACACGCACGCACACACACACACACACACACACACACACACGCACACGCACACGCACACGCACACGCACACGCACACGCACACGCACACGCACACACACACACACACACACACACACTGTAAATGTTGCATACTTTCAGCATCATTTCTGTTTCTCTAAAGTGAACTCGGAGCATCACTAGAATAACTATTGTCTGAAACGCTGTTCGATGCAGGTGAACTGTTTCAGTCTGAGGCTTTTAGCACAATAAACGGTTTTAACACTGCCTGCCTCTATAACTCCAAGTAGGAAAAGAGTAAATACAATTATTTATTGAAGGCGTTTATCCTGGACTTAGAGCAGAGATAACATACAGACCTAATTACAGCTTGATTTCAGAAGTTAGATTTTGGTTTATTACAATATTACAACACACACACACATTTAACATCTTATAGTCACTGTTTCTATCATTGTTTGTCACTGAACCTATGGGGACAGTTTTAGGCACCTGGAGAAAAATGTGTTTACTCTCAGTTTAGTCTAAATACAAAAACGAATTAGTGTAGTCTCAGTATTTACAATAATCTGTTCACTGTAATTTTTTGTCCTATTTTGTATATGCATGCATATTGTACATCCATGTGCAAATACACTATAAATACATAATCATATTTCTCTGTTTCAACGTTTCATAAATCAGGTGTATGCAGGGAAGGACCTGGTTAGCTTCACCACATTGCCGAGCATGAGTCTTGTGTATGACTGATTGATTGGTGGTGGTTGGAAACGGCAGATTAGCCTCACTTCAAGTTTATTAAAGTTATCATTCCCTTTCCGATCACTAAACATGGTCAATCCAGCGGCATACTATGTAACATTCTGGGAAAGGTCATTGGATTAAAATAAATTCACTCGCAATGGTTACACCTACAGTATATATTCATGATTTTCTGTGTGTCCACGACAACTCATTGAGAACTCCATCTTTCCGCAGACATGTTGCAGTGAAGACCACGCCTAACCACAAGTTCGTGTTCACTGTCAAAACTCACAACACGGTGCCAGCAGGGACCATTGCCTTCAGCCTGCCTCAGGTAAGTACACATCCACGCACTGCAGAGGCCCTTTGATAATGTTCTCCTCTGACGTTTGTTTTTCTGTTTGCAGAGGAAATGGGCCGGTCTGTCCATCGGCCAAGAGGTGGAAGGTACACCATTTTTTCACTGTTGATAATTGTATGATGAAGACAGCACTGTTGAGAGCTTCAATTATAAATGAATGAATAATACACTTTTGAACGCATTTCTGTTTTTAAAATGCTGGCTTATAAAAACTATAAAGACCAATGCATGATCAGATCTGTTACATATATGGCAACTTATTAATATTATAAATATTCAATTCAATGTGTTTTTGTATCGCCCTAAATCACAACAGTAGTTTTCTCGGACGACTTTACAAAACCGTCGAATTTGCCAACACAGAAATACAATGATAAAATACAGATAGAGCCATTGGTCCATAAGGGGCGGATGACAATTGTTCATAAATTTAGATTTTTATAAAGTCACATTTATTTTTCTTGTTCACTATACTATTTGTTTTTACATTTTTAAATACATCGAGGACTTATTCTAGTTTCTATTATATCTGTTTTTCCTCTTTTGCATTATCAGTCTCCAACTACAACTTTGACAAGTCCAAGCAGTGCATCGGTGCCATGACCATCGAGATCGACTTCTTGCAAAAGAAGAGCACCGACTCGTCCCCGTACGATTCGGACAAGATGGCCGCTGAGTTCATCCAGCAGTTCAACAGCCAGTCCTTCTCAGTCACCCAACAGGTTCAGGCTCACATCCAGATAGGCCTTCATAAGAATATTTACATATACAGAAAGGTAATTGTGTCTTTCTGTTGCAGCTGGTGTTCAGTTTTTGTGATAAGCTGTTTGGTTTGATGGTGAAGGATATCGAGGCCATGGACGCCAGCATCCTGAAGGGAGAGGGAGCCACGGGCAAGAAGCCGCAGAAGGTTGTCAACAATTAAAATGATATTCAACTCAACTCAAAAACTTTATAGTCCCCAAGGGGAAAATGGTTTGCATGAGGTCGAGCAATAAAATAAATTCTACTATCAATACAATAATAAGTGTCTATTCAACAGACTCACTGCAGAGACCACAAATGAACATTAAAATAATTTGTTCCAGCCCTGGGATCCCCTAACACAACATGAGGACATATTATGTGCAATTGACGAGTTGTATAGGTGTGTCCTCATCTTTAGATTATTTATTATGTAGTGGTCTCCAACCTGTTGCTCGGGAGCTACCAGTAGCTCGCCAACACCTTTCAGGTGGTGTAGCAGCTAGTACTGACCTGAGCCGCCTCTCCTGCTGACGGACATTTTAGTTGACGCTTATCGCTGAACGAACGTCTCTGAGGCAATTTGGTGTAGTAAAAAGCATCTCTTTATTGATAACAAATCTAAAATAATCCATTTAGTTATATGTACCTCATATAAAACACCACAAACACGGTCAGCAAACGTGTGTCTCGTCCCACAGGTAGCGCCCCAGAAGGAATCAGGAATTGAACACATGATCCTAAATGATTACATTTTGACTCATTTCATATCTAATTTAACTATACATATTTTCATTTTGGTCACTAATGTAGGATTAAAAGTAATATAGTACATTTAATACAATACAATATAATACAACACTGTACATTTCAGAGTGTTGTTCTTGATTTTCTGCCGGTATTACATAGACTGTAGTTTCAACTGCAAAAAAGACTAGTTTTCTGTCATTTATGTTGTGTAAATGTAGCTCTAAATCCCTAACTGTGACCAAAACTAAATATGTTGGAGACCCCTGTCCTATAGTATTCTGCATTTGAAGCCTAACCACTGTAAAAGTTCTGGTTTCAGGCACACTGCTGTACTTTTTATTTGCCCCTCTCAATCTTGAACAGACAGTCAATAGAGGTTCTCTAGTTGTAAACTAATGAACTGACTACATTTTCTATATTTTTATTACTATGCAGCACATTTGTCTACAGAGCTTTAAAAAAAAAGTACCATAACTTACTGTCGCCTTAGCTTTCAGTTTACAGTATAGCTTCTTTCCAAGCATCTGCTTCTATGAGGTCTATTATAGTATTTTCTCTGAGTTTATTGAGTGTGTTTAGGCTCATAGGTTTTATATTCATACACTGTCTTTGCATTTATACAATCAAACAAAACTATACTTGTTTTTGAATTTTTAATGTATTGTTTTTTCCAGATTGACGTGGGACTGATGGTGGGCAACAGTCAGGTGGTCTTTGAGAAGGCCGAAAATTCTTCACTTACACTAGTTGGTATGTTGTTGTCAAAAATGTGTTGTTGCCTACATAATCAAATAATTCTGCAGCTCACACAATGTAAAATAAAATGTACTTTTGCACTGTCTCCACAAGATGGCAGCATGATCACGCTCTCCACTTGTTCATTTATAACATCGCCATAGTAGCAACACATTAGACCATATTTGCAATAATGTTCTTTTTTTCTGTATCTTTTGTTAGCATTCATCAATTATGTCACAAAATTTGTATTCTATTTTTCTCCAGGAAAAGCCAAGACTAAAGAGGCCCGACAGACAATCATCAACCCTGATTGGAACTTTGAGAAGATGGGCATTGGTGGTCTGGATAAGGAGTTCTCTGACATTTTCCGCAGAGCATTTGCATCTCGAGTTTTCCCTCCGGATATTGTGGAGCAGATGGGTATAACTCCACTTTACTTCATTAATCCATAGCATTCAATCTTTCTACTTTGTGTATAATTGTTCCTCATTGTTGAAGGCATATTAATTCGATTTGATTCCATTTATTTTGTATAGCTCTAAACCACAACAGCGGCCGTCTTGGAGGACTTTACAAAGTTGTCAATTCCTCAAAAAATACATTTTATGTAAATCTACTTGTTTTTTTCTTTTTACCATAGAACATTGTCTCTGTATTTGCAGCCGATCATTTTCAAATTCCATTTTCAAATTTTCAAAGCGGGCGACCGTAGCTCAGTTGGTAGAGCATTGGTCTTTGGGCTTGAAGGTTGTAGGCTCGAGCCCACCGTAAGACCTACTTCACGACTCCCACTGATGACTGCTGTCGTTGTGTCCTTGGGCAAGACACTTAACCCCACTTTGCCCAAAGCCCCAACTGAAAGATCTCAGCTCCTGTGGACTCACTACCTGCAGGAGGATCAGTGAGGGGCTGGTGCTCTGTGTACTGGGTGCAGCTCTGACTGCCACCCCCCGACCCAGAAATGGATTAAGGGGAAGAAAATGGATGGATTTATGGAATTTTAAAATTGGGGGAAAAAAAACAAAGCAAATTCTCTACCCTACACCGTATCATTACTACTGACAATATTATTTCACAAAACCTCTAAAATACCAATAAAATGGTCTCATTATAATTTTGAATGGCTAAAAGTAATGCTACTTATTTCTTATTCAAATTGTGAATCTATAAAGATACATTGATAGTATTATAGTCGTGCATTGCCTAAACAAGATGCAGACAACAATATTTCATTTGGTGCTGATTGGTGGTTTGATTGATTGATTTTGTGGGCCATAGCATTAATAGAGAAAGCCATCTTGATTTTGCCAATACCAGGCTGTGTGCATAAGTGGCCGTGTTTCTCCTGTGTCTCCAGGCTGCAAGCACGTGAAGGGCATCATGCTCTTCGGGCCTCCTGGTTGTGGTAAAACTTTGATGGCCAGGCAGATCGGGAAGATGCTCAACGCCCGAGAACCCAAAGTGGTCAACGGGCCTGAAATCCTCAACAAGTACGTTGGCGAGTCCGAAGCCAACATCCGCAAACTGTTTGCCGAAGCTGAGGATGAGCAGAAGAGGGTGAGAAGACGCCCCCAGAGAGCCATTGTTGTTTATTTGTTTGAAAATTGGGTCACTGCAAATTGCAACTCGGTATTGCACCTTATACCAGTAATTTGCACACTCTCAATGTGTAGCTAAATCTTAATTACATGGTGCCTTGGGACTGTTATGTTGGTGACTTGTTATTGATCAGTATTTTAATATGTAAGTTAGTAACCTACTCTTTTTATTTGAACTGTATGGTAAATAGGAGGATTTTGTACTTCTGGGTGGATCATCAAGACTATTGGTCCTCCCAACTGTCAATCATTCTGGTGTTTTGTTCAGAGAGTTTTGTTCAGAAAGTGGAGAGGGCAGACATCACTAAAAATTGGGAAAATCCTCCTGTATACCTTTATTATGCAAGTTATTTGATTGTATTGTCCAGGACTACAGTCGGAAAGTAGCATGGTGCTAAATCTGGTGCAGCCATCTTTTGAGTGTAACTCCACATTATCCTCAATTAAAATTAAACTTAAACTCAAGCCCTATCTCTGAGATCACATACGACACAGCTGAAGTGAGAGTAATGTGTGGTCCTGTCCGCAGCTGGGAGCCAACAGTGGTCTTCATATCATTATCTTTGACGAGTTGGACGCCATCTGCAAACAGAGAGGCACCGGGGCCAGCAGCACGGGGGTCCATGACACTGTGGTGAACCAGCTGCTGTCCAAGATCGATGGAGTGGAGCAACTCAACAACATCCTGGTCATTGGTCAGTGAAACAAATGTCGTACGTTATCACCCACTCCTCAGAATGTTAGTGTCATAGTCTGGATTTTATTTTGACTTCAGTTCTCTGTGGTTTTGTTTTAGTTTCACTTCCTGTCCTGTTCCTCTGTGCTCATTCCCACTTGTTGCTGGCCCATTGTCTTTGTTTTGTGTGTATTAGTCTGTACATGGTTCCTTTGTTGGATTTTTGAGTTTGTTTTTTTCTTGGACTTTTGTATATTTATCATTAGATCATATTTTTTGGCATTCTTGCTTTTTTGGGTACTTCCTGAATCCAACCCCATGACAGTCAGAGTATGGGGGTCTACATGACTTGCATTTTCACAGCAGCGGTTTTGTTTAGAGCTGCTGCCATCTTCATTCATGAGCGCAATTGCACAGACCAAGGTCATACAAAGCGCTTTAGAATTTTGATGTGATTTCAGTTCTCTCCACAAACAACAAGGACAGAAGCGAGACGCCTGCCGCATCAAATCCTCCCACCGTCACCATCCATTCACAATTGTACAAAAACTCGCACTGCTATAGTCACTTTTAATGTTATTGTACATAAAATATCTTGCACAAAAAAACCTACAGTTGACACAGGGAGAACATGCAAACTTTTGACACCACGCATAACTGAAGTCACATTCAAGGCATGTCAGTCAGAATGTGAGAAGTTCGATTCCACCTCCAGACAGGGCCTTTCTGTGTGGCGTTTGCATGTTCTCCCTGTGTCTGCGTAGGGTTCATGTACTGTAGTATACATTCCATTATTCATGCATAATAGATATGAATGTAATGAATGAGTGAGTGAATGGGTGGTGATGGTCGATGCCTCAGGGGTTCTGTCTGTGTCTCACTTCTGTCAGCGTTGTGGGAGGAGAGAATGTTAATTACACCAAAAATTGTAAGGCGCTTTTTGTGACCTTGGTCTCTGAAATGCGCTATATCAATAAATATTACTAATGAAATGCATTCTCATGAATTACAAATATCATTGGGGGAATCTGTGAACCATAATTCAATAGCAATCATGTCTTATGAGCTGCATATTCTAATCACAATTACCAGAATACAGTAATAATTTGGTAACGTTTTCAAAATGACCATGTCTGTCACATTTATACTTTAGACATTAGTTCATTTTCCAATGTATCAAAAAGGCCCTCACATTCATTCACACATGAACAGACACATAAAAGTCAGTAGGAAATGCATGAAAAAGGCCCCCAAAACTGCTTTTACTGTGTATACTTTTCATAAAGAAGTATCCAGTGTGACTTCAGTGGAAAGTGGATATATATGGAACATTTTAATTATAAAGTTTAAATGTCACTGCGCTTGTTCGCTGCTGTAAAGATGGTGTGATTGTGTGCACAGGCATGACCAACAGGCCGGACCTGATTGATGACGCCCTCATGAGGCCTGGCAGGTTTGAGGTCAAAATGGAAATCGGTAAGTCTCGCAAATGTTTTCTTCAGACTGCAAAAAATAATAAAACAAGAACAACCTAGAGGACAATAACCAATGCAAACATAAGTCTGTGGTGACATTTCATGGGATTAGCAAAATGTCAGCTTGCATTTATTAGATCCCGTCTTTATTGACTTTCTCTTCATATTTTCCTGGTCAGTCGCCAATAGAGATCCTCTCCTGCTTTCCTGTATGAATATTCTGCCATAACATAATACCCTCGCTACTACTCATGTGTTTCCTATCAAGATAGAGTCAAAACAGCCAGCCCAGGCCGAGGAGACAAAACACGCTATAGAGAAGTGTCTCTATATACGGCACATACGAGTTGAACTGATTATAGTCGGGAAAGTGCTGTGTGTTGCTCTACGCCTTTTCCCCCAGACTGCCTACTCAAGCAATCTCAATATTAAGCTGCAGAGTTCCCTGAAAGTCACCTTGGAAAATGAATGCAGCACATAATTTACAGTTCATAAATGAAAAAAAGGTCTATGCATAGAGAATGAGTGATGGAAAAGGCACAGCCAATTTAATTCAATTCAATTCAATCTTGTATAGCCCTAAATCACAACAGTAGTTATCTCGGATTACTTAAATTAACCGTTGAATTTGCAAACACTGTCACGCTGGAGTCTCTCAGCTGGCCTGGGAACGCCTTGGGGGTCCCCCCGGATGAGCTGGAGGAAGTGTGTGTGGATAGGGAAGTCTGGGCGTCTCTGCTTAGACTGCTGCCCCCGCGACCCGGCAACGGATAAAGCGGAAGAAAATGGATGGATGGAATTTGCAAACACATGTCAGAGAATCAACAGTTCAACACAAGAAAGGCAATGATAAAAACATATCGAGCCATTGGTCCATAAGGGGCAGATGACCAATGTCCATAAATATTGTGTGGAGTGTCCTGGATCATGACCACAGTCCTTTTAGTTAGACCCTCTATAACAGTCTAACAGCATTGGCATTGGCAAGGAAAAACTCTAAAGCCCAGAAACACACAACTCTACTATTTGCAATGTTTGTTAAGGTGGATGAAAGAACACTGCTCGGATCATTCCAAAGTTGCATTTGTTTATTTCGTCAGGTTTGCCGGACGAGAAAGGCCGTGTGCAGATCTTGACCATTCACACAAACAAGATGAAAGGTTTTAATCTGCTGGCCCCAGATGTGGACGTCAAGGAGCTGGCTGCGGAGACCAAGAACTACAGTGGTGCTGAGCTCGAGGGTCTGGTCCGAGCTGCCGGGTCCACCGCAATGAACCGACACATCAAGGTCTGAATATCAGCCACTAATATTCACACTTATGATCAAAACTTGTTCTTATTTTAGGGAACTATATGCCTCATTCTGGGCTTCATCTTGCCGAGAATGAGCATTAATCTTATAGATTAGATAAGGTTATTATAAGATTATTCCAATACTTTTGATCTGATCATTCATCATTTGAGAGGTTTATCATTTGTCATTGAAAAGCATGCACAGTCGTTGATTTTTGACTAGCTATTTTCAATTGAATCGAATGAGCACGAAACCTGCTACACAGTAGTTTCTAAAGTGAGCCAGGCGTGATGGTCTGCAACCTTTTAAATAAAATGAATCAATGAATGTAGAATGTTTTGTCAGGACCTCGCTGTGACTGGGAGAATGGGTTGACATTGAAATATGGTTTACATGAAGACAAGATCACAGATTTGGCACTTTAGTAGTATTTATGGTAATGGTATGCTATGGCCTCTTTTGTAAAGGTAATTTTCTTACACAAAAAAAAAGAAACGGGTAAATTTTCTGTTAAATCCAAACTGTATTTATGTACATACGTTCAGCCCCCTACCAGCTCTTACATTCAGCCCCCCACTAAAATGTGTTTTGCAACATAAATATATAGATTCATTGACTAAAACTACATTCATCCCACAAGGGGAATTTCAAGTGATACATCAGTAGCTGCTTCAGGAAACACAGACAATAGACAGACAGTCAAATCATAGACAGTCAAATCAAATCTAAGCCTTGTCGCCCAGGAGAAAGCCCTAGCATAACGTTGTGTAATGTTCATACTTGTGATTTTTGTGATTGTGGATCTTTTCAGGCCACTTCCACAGTAGAAGTGGACATGGAGAGGGCAGAGAAACTGCAGGTCACAAGATCTGACTTCTTTGGCTCACTCAACAATGACATCAAACCGGTACGTTCTATTTAATTTATGTAGTTCTTTTCTGCGATAAAAACCAACTACAACCAGTGAACTTTCCTTTTGTATTCTTCCAGGCCTTTGGAACCAACCAGGAGGACTATTCCAGCTACATCATGAATGGCATCATCAAATGGGGCGACCCGGTCACTCATGTGCTGGATGACGGAGAGCTTCTGGTGCAACAGACAAAGAACAGTGACCGCACACCCCTGGTCGCTGTGCTGCTGGAGGGTGAGCATCAAAAACACTAAACTTTACAGTTCACACCGGTGACACTCTGAAAATTAGAATATCGTTCAGAAGTTAATTTATTTCATTGCTATTGTCATTATAGAATTTTCTATATAGAACCACATGTGTTACTGACACTTTACTGAGTCACTTTGTCCCAGACCCTCATGCTGCGAACATGTACCGATGTAAACACACAACTAGATATACTTACACTATATATAAAACATTTTATACTTGCTTCTTCTCATGCTAAAGTTGGACATTTCAGAGGACTTTCCTTATTGTGCTACTGATAGAGATTTTATACTTCTTCTTTCTATGCCAGAGTTAGAGATTTTATTTCATTTTATTTTGATATAGAGTTATTACTCATTTATCTTGTGCTGTGTGCTCCTCATTCCTACTGTGTGTGACTTGAGATGCAACACTGAAATTTGTGGGACGAATAAAGGATCTCTTAATCTTAAGTCATTCAACTTATAATGTGAATATATGATATTAACTATGTTACATGCAAAGTGGCCATGTTCAAAAGGTTCTGAGATAGTTTATTAGCGTTTTTAGTGTTTTTGTTTTTGTTTTACAATTTGTTATCCTATTATCAACTTATCAACAAATAATAACCTGTAATGCATGTGATGAGTCTATCATGGTCGTTTCACTGACCTGAGGAAATGGGTAAAGTGTAGGTTGCTCTTGCTTGGTTGGAATGAAAACCTGCTGGCACACCCTTTCTGGACCTAGTTTGACAGTTTGTTGCTCAATGAAGCTAGCCTGGCTCCAGCCAACCTTTAGCGGGCACAGCTGAAATTCCATGGAGGCGGGGCTAAAGGTTGGCTGGAGCCAGGCTACACCCCATAGAGAAGTGCTCATGGACAAAATTTTGCTCCAACTCGCGTTGACTTCTATTGACTTAAATTGAAAAGTAAACTCCTCCAGCTCAGTAACCGTTTGTGTCAAACTTAATACATCTGTGATCCTGGTGTTTATCTTTTGGTTTTGTCTTTGTAAATCCAGAGATGAGCCATATAAGGATTGACCTCTTCATCCACGGGGGAAATTCCAGCTTGCTTTAGCAACCATCTTCCAAAGCTAGCACAGTGGGAACAAACGTATATAAACCATACAAGGAAATTGGCTCCAAAGCTAACTTTTGTTCAAATTGGCTTCTTTTGCATTCTGCAAACGCTATGGGTGACTTCAGCGCTCGGTCAGTCCACTCCTAATATACAGTCTATGGCAGGGGTGTCAAACTCATTAAGAAAGTATAAAAAGTAGTTTTCTATTATTTTTCATACACTACCTTTACATTAGTTAGATTAGACATTATTTTTAACATAATGAGTTCAGTTTTTGTGGATTGATCCAATCCAATTGTGAACTGGACCAAATATTAAGATACAAATCTGTCTTATAACTTCTAATTACATGTTAGCTTAAAATTTCTGAATAGAATAATATGGTTGTATACTTGAGAAAATATTATTTAAAAAGAGGTATAACATTCTGCAACTTGATGTAATAATTTAAGATAATTTCAGGCGCCACTGAAAATAGTCTTGGGAGCCGTATTTGGCCCACGGGCCTGAGTTTGACATGTCTGATCTGTGGTTTCACATTTTAAGTTGAATTACATAAATAAACAGAGTTTTGAACAATATTTTAATTATACATACAGAGAGTGACACATACATCTGATTTTGCACTTTCCTTGTTCTTCAATAATCATGAAAAAGTGTTGTACAACTCGCACAGTTTTGTTGTTCTGATGCTCTATGTACAGACAAAACATGTACACAGACAAAACATGTAATCAAGTGACAAGTGCCTTTTACCAAGTGTATCGACTGCTTACTCTGAATTATTGCACCTATAGAATCAAAGCTTGATGACACTAATTAATGCCTTTTCTGTTGACGCTCTTTACAAGGTCCACCACACAGCGGCAAAACAGCTTTGGCAGCGAAGATTGCAGAGGACTCCGACTTCCCCTTCATTAAGATCTGCTCTCCAGACAAGATGATTGGATACTCAGAGATCTCCAAGTGCCAGGCAATCAAAAAGGTTTGTCTCATTAGTATTCCGAGCATTTTGTCGAATGCCAGTTTTGTTATTATTGAATGCATTTTCTCTTCTCTGAGCGCAGATCTTTGAAGATGCCTATAAGTCGCAGCTCAGTTGTGTGGTGGTGGATGACATTGAGCGTCTCCTTGACTATGTCCCCATCGGCCCACGCTTCTCCAACCTGGTGCTGCAGGCCTTGCTTGTGCTGCTCAAGAAGGCCCCGCCCAAGGCAAGACCGCACAGTTCACTCAACAGCGTGCATCGTAATGAGACACACACCGAGTCAAATTTGATCAATGATACTCTGCATATGTAATACAGGATATATGAACTGTCAAAACATAGTACTTCAAAGCTGGGCTATATCTGGCTTTATTAGATCTACTCATAAACTATCATTGTTCAGTCGACACCCAAGAATATAATAGGGCTCTTCTCTTAGTTTAGCGTGTTTTCTAAGACGACAAAAATATGTTATCAAAGAATATAAAATAAAGTATTTATAGGGTGGCACGGTGGCTGAGTGAATAGCACTCTCACACATGGTCGGAATTCCGGTAGTCCTGACCAAGCCGAGCATCAACCTGGGCGCTGTACTACGGCGACCACTGCTTCTGACCTAAGCCTTAGTGGCATCAGGATGGGTCAAATGCAGAGGACGAATAAAGTGCACCTTATTTCAAAGACAAAACGTGTCTAGCTTCCGTCGTCACCGTGTGGGGAGATAATGGAAAAATATTGGAACTCTGAACATTTTATAGCGCTTTGAGTGACCTTGGTCTATAAAATGCGGTTTTTAGAAAAAAAACATTACTTACTCGATACTCGTTGGTGATTGGATCGAGAGGGTTGAATATGTATAGTATATGTACAGTTAGTTTACCATGATTGAAGTGTCCATGTGTGACACCAGAAAACCAGTCCTCAAAAGGCTGGTGTGGCTGCAGGTTTTCATTCCAAACAAGCAGGAGCACTCCAGACCCCACCCTTTCCTCAAGTGAGTCCAGTCTTAATCTGGAGACTTGATGAAATCAGTTGAGTTTGGTGGGCTCCTGCTTGAGTCTGCAGCTTACAATGTATTTCAGACTGTGAGTAAAACACGTACAACTGTGTTTAAATTCCATTATTGACATTTTGATCTGTACGAACTTGTGATTTTCATTGTAAAAACCTGCACCTGGAGAAATGCCAAAGCTGGCAGCCTGGCAGATTAAGGTGTACTCTAAAATATGATAGAAAACTGAGCTGTACTGAATCATTTTGAAGTCGCCTCTCCGTCAGCGTGTTCTTCGGCTTTGGTTTTGCAGTGAAGTCCACTGGGAAATTTTCTCCGGGTTTTGTGCGTTTTTGTATGAGTTTCATAAGGGAGGAGCCAATGATTGATATTGTGCACAGACGCTCTATATCAAAGAGAAAAAAACGCTTTAGTCACACTGCGCTCTGTTCTTACTACTATCAAACACCTGACGCTAGTGTATTTTATCATCGCCAGTGACTCCCTAATCTGCAGCAGGGGTTCAGGTTTGATGCATTGTTTGTAGTTCTTGCTTCAGTCCCATCTCTATAATCATACTCACGTCATACATTTCACAACAGTCACAGATGTATTAACAAAAAAGTGATTTCTTTACATGAGCGCAGGGACGTAAGCTGCTTATCATCGGAACCACCAGCAGAAAGGATGTGCTTCAAGAGATGGAGATGCTAGACGCCTTCAGCACCACTATCCACATCCCCAACATATCAACAGGAGAGCAGCTGGTGGACGCTCTTGAGGTACATCCCCCGGCCAAAACATAGACCCCCACTCATATCTGATTGCAGTGACTTCATAGATGTGTTCTCTCGTGTGTTTTGTAGCTGCTGGGAAGCTTCTCTGAAAAGGAGAGAGCCAGCATCGCTCATCAGCTTAAAGGGAAGAGGGTCTGGATCGGTATCAAGAAACTGCTGGTCCTCATTGAGATGTCGCTGCAGGTATATCAATCTGCACAAACTACTCGCACAATATTGTTCTTCTATATCACAATGGAGACTTGCTTTTCTAGTTTGTGCTTTGAGTTGCCATGTGGGTTATTTTAAAAGTGTGTGTGTGGGGGGGGGGGGGGTGGGTCCCATTTTGTATGAATGATGTGATTTATTTTATTATCAATACTTGCACTAATTTGTTAGTTTTTATTAAATGTTATAATAAATCAATACCTCTTTTGGGGCGACAGTTGCTCAGTTGGTAGAGCATTGTCCATCTCTTTTGTTTTTCCTATTTTTATTGATTGATGCCTGTAAGATTTTTGTTGGTTGCAGAGGACATTGTTTTGGTTGTAGTGTAGTTGGGGCTTCTTTCTGTTTTGAATTGTCATTGCCATCAGTCATGAGTTGTCAGGCCTTGAAATAATGCAAATAAAGACGATAAGAATAATGTACTGTATATCCATTCAATAATAATGAGGTAGTACTCTTTCCCCCAATACTTTAAGAAAAGATCGTCCCCACACTGACTGAGTAAATTAATTTTCATCAAATATAATTTGTGTGTAACTGGTCTTTTGTTTTAGATGGAACCTGATTACAGAGTTTCCAAGTTCCTGTCTTTGCTGCGAGATGAGGGAGCGTAAGTATGATTTTATTATTACAGAACATTTTCATTTGACATCGCTTCATCCAAGCCCTTTTCATTGTCCCAAATGCCATGCGGCTGTTGTTGCAGCATATGTATTTCTCAGATACATATTGAGCTGTTTACATAATGTATGTTGTAATTACCAGGTTGAATGATGGCGATCAGATCCGTATTTAAGCAGCAATTTATCGGGTAAGGTACTCACAGGACAAATAGTGGTTAGAGGCTAATTGTAGCTCAAGATTGTGTGAGTTTGACCCGCTCTGTATGTGTGTGTTTGTGTGTGTGTGCTCGGTGTGCCCTTGTGCTTCTGGTTTGTGGTATTGAATTGTTCACGCAATATTCACAACCTGTAAAATACATAACTTTTATCATGACATTACAAATAGAAAGCATACTCTTCATGTCGATATCCGGTAATTGCTGTTTATTTACTTGAAAGAATGACCTTCTGCATGGACTCGAACTGTGGGTTTGTACAGAAGCTGCAGAAATAAAAACATATAGGGGGTACTTGAGACTCTTGACAGAGACAAAAGTGCTTTGTTATGTACAAATAATGAATTAATATATATAAAATCAGAAAGCTTGTGATGCATTGATTTTCCTTCACACACAGCAAAGCCGGTATATAAGATCTTAACCTTCTCTTTCACTTTACAAAAGATACTCTATTTATTTACGCACGGATGACTTATGTTCTGCGATTCTTTGGTGCAGGTTATGATAAGAACACAAAGCATTTATCTTGAAGCCTCCACACAGTCTGAAGTGCCTATGAACAAGGCTGAGGGCAGGCCTTCTAGGCTTTATGGAATTGTCTCTGGAATGAAATATGTGCCTTCTCCAGTCCTTGTGCGCTGTCTCCCCGTGGTCCATGACCCCCGGGTGGTCTCATTTTCCACACGAGCAAAACAATCTCAAACTTTCCACTGCACAAGTTAAGCCCACGGAATAACAATAGCACAAACTGTTGAAAAAGGCTGTGATTGTATTGACAGGATTTAGTAGAGAGAGGCAGGGCACAGTAGCTTCACAGAGGCTGCATGCAAATTCTATAAAACCTCCCTCCTTGTCTTTCTTTCGTTTTCATTGACCCTGGAGGCATTATATGTACTAGTCACACAAACAAATCTTAAAAAGAGCTTACATGGAGCAAACACGGAGCTACAGTTTCTCATAAAAGGTCAGTTTTAGCACATTGAAGGACAAGGAAGGAGGTTTTGTTTTAATGAATTCAGATGCAGCCCTATTGCGACTTACAAGAGATGCAGCATTTTTCCCCTCACACTTGCGCTATACAGAAAAATCTAGTGATCCACGAGTAAAACATACAGTAGATATTTCTTTCTTGCGTTCAAATGAATAAAAAACAGTAATAAGTGTTTTGATTGAAGAAAAGGGAAGGAGCTGGGGACATGGTTATTATTAGTGTTGTTCTTTCATGCTCCCACCCTGCCATCGATTGATCCCCTTAATCATCACGTTCCTGTTATTTTCCCATAGATTTATTCGTCCTGTTTTTAATTATTTTTACTCTTTTGCAGTGGTCGAAGCGTCTATGAGTAAATCCATCATGCCATCACAACATCGTGGTCCGAAGAGGAGCAGCATACAGAGGACTGCGTTTTTCCATTACTTAGCATGTTTAATACTTTAGCACAACCTTGGTCATTGTTACCGACATATCACAACAAAACGACTGGAAGTTGTAGTGTTAAAAAGACATTGCAATAGGTGATTGTATAAAGTGCTGTTATGTGCTTTGTGTGTGAGCAAACAGTTGTATTTCATAGGTGTAGTGTTTGTACTGTCAAGCTAGTAAGTTCCTGTTAAATATGTATCTAAACAGTATACAAATATACACAAATCTCTATATCGGTGAGAATGTGAGAGGATGAAAGGAAGTGGCTGTAAAAACAGATAAATGTATAAATGTGGGCCCTTTAATTTTGTAAATATTATACATAAATGGAAAAACAAGGCTATAACAATGACATATTTTGTTCATTATTAGTATGACTTATGTTTCTGGAGACCCTGGTAACAAAGTGGAAGTTAATGTCGGAGTGGTGACCTGTCTGTCTATAGTACAGTTCAGTCTAGTTAGTGTAGCCATGGTAATGTAATTGTTAAAAGATATATAAAGAGCACATTTTAGTATTTATTTGAGTGATAGAGGCTGCATGTGTCAGAATGACTGTGTTGAATCAAAATATGTGTGACGTAAGAGTGCTTTCCTTGTAAGTTTTCCTCATGTCTTGTGTTAATTGCTTCTCGTGTCAAGTTGTGTTCAAAGAATTGGCAATGATGTACGTGCGTGTGTAAATATGAATCAACATGCAGATGTATTATTGCAATAAAAACTACTGATGCAAAAGAGAAACATGTGTCTTTGTTATTTCAGGAATACCACTCTTTTTTTACCACTACCCTTCCTTCAAGAAGGACTCTTTGCACAAAGTTTTCTTTCCAAATTTTTTTTCTCTGACCTCCTTTTCTGTTACTTAGTCCATAAATGTATCTTTCTATACAAAATAAGAAACTTCTATCTATATCTGTCATATTTTTCAGTTGTTCGTTTTTGATAACATCTTATTTCAATTAATTTTCATTTGATATTTGCGTTCAATATGAACCTGAGTTACATGAGCCTAAATCCAACCTGGCTTCCCACAAACGTTTCCCAATATTTTTCTGATATTGATTTGAAGTACTGTAGTCCTCTATTTATCTCCTAAAAGTTTAGGACTCGACCTTTGGTCTGTTTCATGTAAGCATGACTGATTCTATCAATATTCTGTTGTAAGGATATGTCAAAGCAGTTGCTCATCATGCATAGATAAAAAAAACACAATCATATTTGTCAATATAAAGAGACATTGGCTCTACCCAGAGCTCCTCCTAAGCTCTGGGTAGACGGGCTGAATCTAGGTCCTCCTCTCAACATAAAAAATCAGGTACCCCAGCTTTAACGAACTGCCTTGCTTCCCACATTGGCCACTTGGGGCCGCTGTGGAGGCTGCTGTGTATGAGACTCCTCCAGCGACAGCAGAGCGGTGGAGCCTGCTCCTCCTGCTCCTGACCCGCATTCACCCGTACTGTACAGGCAGGGGGAGGACCGAGCAGCAGCAAGGAAGCAAATCACCTCTGCACAGTGTCCTGCACGCCGTGGCCATGGCCTTGGAGGTCCCGGGCACACGCTGCGCTTTCGGCTTGTCTGACTTCAATGTGAACCTTTAAAGGGGCGAAGGCGTAAAGAACGGATCTGTTCGCTTTGGACGCGGAGGGTAAGCTAGCTTTTAATTCTCTCCTTTCTACTTGATTATATCCCGCACGTGTTATCGCCTTCATGTGTTGTAGGTTCCCGGCTCGGGGCTGGACGCACAGTGTCCTTCTGCAGCAGCACACGCTCAGACCGATGTATGGGGACGACGGTGCAAGGTGAGCGGCTGTCCTCAAGTCAACTGTACCCATACAGTAGGTTCATGTCAACTCAAGCAGCTTTCAATGAGCTCTTGCACCGCGACCTGACCCGTGAAAGAAAGTACTATTACACTTTAAGCAGCGCCGGGCACTATACTGTACCGAGCTCACATAGGACATACACATGTAACTACGTGTCTTTATGCACATTGTCATGAGACTGACTGTTATGAGATGGAAAAGCCTCCCCTTTGACTGCATTGTGTGAAACTGACTCAGATGCCACAGAAGATAACATAGGAGGCGGGTACAAACTTTTCTGGCACAGTGGTTGCTTGCTGCATGCTTTTCTACATTGGTCTGTTGGTGATATGTATAAGTGGTCATAGTCCACATGTTGTGACATGTTCTAAGTAAGTCTGCATTTGCACTCACTGCTTTTATTCGAGTCAGCGTTGTGTTGCAAGATGGCATGACTAGTGTGAGTTTGGTAAATGCATAGTTAGAAGACTGCTGTAAGAAGGACAGAATGTACAGACTGTACAGAAATATTCAGATCTGAAGGCTTTGGCTGTGTTGTTGATCTGTAAGTAATGTCATGGAGGCACCGGGGATTCCACATGTTATTAATAGTGAATATGTTGGTGAACGTTCGACCTTTCAAATGAATCCTGGCAGTTTGGAATTAGTATTTGTACTCATACCATGGAGACTCATACACACTATATGTATTATTTGAACTATGTTTGTCATTATAGTTTGTTGGCTGTTCATGCTTCATTACAGTGAAACATCTAGGCCATCTCTTGTAATTGGGAATCCAAACACACACTTATGAAGGTACACTGTATCCCTTGTGCTACCCTCGGGTCAAAATGACCCATCACAGATGATTAAATGTAGTTTAGAATACCCTAAAGGATAGCACAAGGGATTATCCCCAAAGAGCAAGTTGTGCTCTGCATTTGACCCATCCTGCAAAGCTATAGGGTCTCTGTCAGGAGCAGTGGTCTCCGCAGTACAGCGCCCAGGGTTTGGCCATGGCAGTACCTTGTAGTGTTTCTTATCGATCGATCAATCTTTATTTATAAACCACCTCTCATACCACACATTACACATGTGTGACAATTTATTTTTTTACCAGTTCATGGAAAAAATAAGATTTACAATGTTCTGTGTGAGACTTGACTAGCCTTTTAAAATCTCGAGTAGTTCTCAAAACCTTCCATTGTATTGACTAGCAAGTATTCATTATATTGTTTATAGATTATATAACTAATACTTCTCATTAGCATGTTAGTGAAACTAGATAATTAAATACAAAAAAAATATTTTTGTACATGTACATATACAACATGTTATAAAGATACAATCTTTGTCGAAGGAGCATTCATTTCTGCCAGTTTGGGAGGAAAGCACATCGAGATAAAAAGTGACAGTGCAGTATGTTGCGATGCCAGAACATTTTTCCCAGCTTTATAAAGCATTGTTTTTTCCTACTGTTGCTGATACAGAAGCACCATTATGCGCACCACCACCACTATGGGCTTTTTCTACCAGCAATATACACGTATGCCACTGGGACAACATAATATGATATTGTTTCTCTGGTTGAGTCAATAATTACTTAAACAGAACAACTTTTATTAAAAACCCTGCACTGTTAATATTCTATATAATCATAGCACCCTCCGTTGTTGTTTTTATAGGGACAAGGAAATTGGAGCTGGGTTTATACTTATTAAATTGGCTGCATTGAAATCACTAGAATAATGACTACGTTGTACAGAATTAGAAGTGAGTTTGTTTGTGTACGTTGACTATAAGCACTAATCTCGCATGCCGGCAGCCAGACGTGACCTCTTTTGACGTCCGCCGCAGCTCTCACCCCCTCCTCCTTTTATTCCAGTGTCCTGGTTTTTCCGAGGCTTAATGTATAGAGAGAGCGGGGGAGGAGAAACATACTTCCCCCTCTCTCCTGCTCTCCGCTGCCTCTGTCTGAGTGAGGTTGTTACATAACTGGGCTCTTGAGGCAGCTGTTAGCCCCCCTCCCAAGAGGACCATAGCCTGCTGTGGATGATGTCACAGGATGTAAAGAGGGCGGAGTTAAAGGGCTGGGGGAGGAGTTGGCACTGAACCCGCACAGGTTCATGTGTTTACTTCAGAATGTGGGAATGTGAGCTTCCCAAGGTGAAAAGACAGATTAAAGGATGACCCAGGCATTAATCCTTATTGTTAAAACTTGTTCCATGCATCAATAATAAGGACAACCTCACGCCTCAAGACACGACCACATTCCTCCCTCAGCAGACTCCTCGTAATTCCCAAAGTCTGGAGTCAATTTTAATTTGTAAATTACTTTGTGTTGCATCTTTGTATGAATAGTTTTTGATTGATTGACTGCTGTAAGAAGGATGCAATGTACAGAAAGAGATACATTCAGATCTGAAGGCTTTTAAAAAATTAGATAATAAAATTTATTTTATTGTGATAACAATGTACAATACAAATTACAATATGTGTAGATGCGTTTGTCCTTGTACTTTCTGAGAATGTGAGCACCTCACATCACTTTGTGTTGAGAGGACAGTGCGTTAAGCCTGCTTATCAAACCACCAAGTAGAAATATGAAGTCTCCAGGGGCCTCCGTGGTTATGCTGTTGGAAAAAGTATATCCAAGCCTTTTTAGGAAATGGTGCTTATGATTGAATTCAAACGTTAATTTTGTCCTTATCGCAAGCTCAGCAATGGGGAACATTCTCAAACAATTCTCTCATCTGCCATGTTGAACCTGCTGGGAAGCAAACAGTGCTAATTGGCCTGCTACGACGGCTTCTGTTGATTAATAGGATGCTCCTTTCAAAGTCATTTGCAGACCGCTCTGGAGCTGACAACAATAACAATAAAGGGCAGAGCAGAAACCACATTACTTATAATTAGTTTAAGAATGCATATTTTGGCCAAACTGTGTATAATATTAAAGAGAAGAACACCCAAAAACACCTGATTTGTCCCGGAAATAGCTACTCAGCTATAAATGAGGGATGCACATGTTTCCAAATTTCTTTTGCATCAGTTGGAGCTCAAATAGCAGTCAATCTGTATAATGACATCAGAAAAAAATAAATCATAAATCCACATTACAGATATTGTTACCTCGAAACAGCAGATCCCAGATGTATTGTTACCTTGCCAGATAATAAACGTGACAGATGCATGTACCGGCAATTTCACCCAGGAATTAGCTACAGACATTCTCAGGACTAGTTTTTTATAATTGTGGGTTACAAACAACCGGTACAACAAGAAAAAAAAATCCAGTCTGTTTCCTTAAAGCAAGTTAAAATGAAGCAAACATGATAAACATTAGTCCATAAAAGCGCAGGGCAACTCGGTTTGTTTTGTGTTTATGTTGTCAGATCCACTAGCTTCATTATTTCCACAGTGGCAACAGTAGTATTTGGTGACTTGCTTCCGCCCTTTGATAAACATGCAAGTGCTAAGTAGAATTCATCCACGACAATATATTGTTAATACGAGACATTTTGCCGGTGAAATTTGTTTTTCTGTAAACGAGGTACACAAGGTACAACAAGATAAATAATATTTTAAGAAAGTCATTTTCCATCTTTGCTCTATTGAAAACAGGAAACAACTGATTTAGATTTTTTTTTAACCGATACAAAATTGTTTTTGTTATTCTGCACTTTTAAAATAGATTTATCTGCAGATTGAAGATGGAGACAAACAATTAAAACTGACATGCAAATATTCATATTTGGTGGAGCTGAAGTTGCCTTAATGTTGATTGCTTATTTTCTCACTTGATACTGATTTGTTGAGGTTCTAATCTTTATAATGATACATGGAATGTGAATAAAGTAAGTAAGAAATCTTGTTTTTATATAGCACCTTTCACAGACCTACAGTAGATTATTCAATAATGAAAATAACTGTCAGTTGTAGCTGCATGCACAGCCTTAAGGCCTTTGATAAAACTACTTTTCTACAGGATGTTCTGTTCTGTTCCGTAAAACCAGGAAGATGGTTGTCTTTGGCACATAATTATCTGTTCAAACACTAGACATCAGGCAAACTGTCTGTCAGCCGAGAGGACAAGTTGTGTTTTGTCTGACAAGATATTTCAGAAAGGAATCTAAATGGAGTTTAAAGCACCAGCCTTCGACTGTGCCAGGACTCTTATGTTTCTTATGTATCAATGTACCATCATTATTTTTAGTGCGTGCTGTATGAGAACATGTGCAAGAGTACTCTATTATATAGTAGCTACATGTGTATGTACAGATAGGACAGGACCATTTTGCCTTTTAAAACAGTTTATTTTTCTTGTCAAAATTCTATGTTTGACGTGATTTGATTTTTTTTCTCTGCCTTTGTCCCAATAAGTTACGGAAAATTATATCGTCAAAATGGGTTTTCTTTTTCCAAGTAGTATATTAATTTGTGGATGCAGAATAAAATAGAATCAAGCGCAAACTGTAAAGTCTGCAAAAGCAGGTGATTTTTTTTTTAATTTACTTGTGATTTGTTCTTGCAAATGATTATACCTATTTAGTGAAGTGAATCTATTTCAATTTTCCTAAACATGTCATTAATGAGACTGCATTAAACCTATATAATGTAGAATAAATGTGTTTTGCATGATTGACATTCATTTCACATCACATTAAAAACATCAGATCTCTCTGCTTTCCATGTGTCACTCATCTGGAATAATTTGCAGCCAGATTGAGCATAACAGAAACTGACTTTTACCAGTTTAAATGTGCCCAGTGAACCTTTTTTTTTAATTTTTTTTTTAGAAAGCTCTAGAATGTGCTCTTCTGTCGATTGTTGGATGAGTTTGTCAGGATGCAATGCGGGCACAGGTAAACTTCAGCAGATAGCACTTCTCCTTTATCGTAAGCCTTTCAGACCGGACCATAAGTTACGTTGAGTTTCAATGGTATCTGTGAGGAATTGCATGTGCGTTGCAGCGCATCCAGAGAAAGCAGGAGATGTACATTGCTGAACCTTCTCCGCTGGGCAGTTCGTCAGTTTTCTAAACTCAGGTGCCTGAAATTTTGTGAACGTGTACGCAGCAACATATGTCATAGCTGACCTTATATTCTGGAGAAAGGCCCAGAGCTGTGTACTGGTTGCTCAACAGGGAGACCGTTGGAGGGGCAGGTTATCAAAGTAAAAAAAAAAAGGGTAAATTGAGCACAGATTTTAACACTTTTCAGTAGGTCCTGGGGATATCGCCGAAAGATTACACCACAATATTAGAAAGAAAAATCACAATAACAATATCATTCGCAATAGAGATAGCACTGGGAAAGAAACTGGAACACTATACAATACCTTGCAAAAGTAGTTTTGTGTGTTTTGTTGCCTCACAACCTGGAATTAACATGGATTGTTTGAGGATTTGCATCAGTTAATTTACAGAACATGCCCACAACTTTGAAGATGTTGTCTTTTTTTATTGTGAAGCAAACAACAAATAGGACAAAATAACAGAAAAGGTCAATGTGCATAACTATTCACCCCCCTAAGGTCAATACTTTGTAGAGCCACTGTAACCGGGGAAGGGTACAAATCAAGGTGAAAGGTGTCACATATACAATATACAGTGGGGGAATTGAAGGGCCATTCAAGGTGAAAGCAATTAGGGAAAACCCCATAAACTATGTACATATATACAGGTCGACAAAATTCATACGAAAGAGCACAGTGGGACAGTCCTTGTGCCTCTATGTCGCGAGTACAGTTCACTTGTACTTAGTTCAATAGTTCAATAGTTCATTAGTTCATAATTGTCTTCAACTCAACTCAACCGAAAGGTAGGGAGGTTACCGACCGGAATTGTGGGTTGCGTTGAGTATGCGAAAGGGGTGGCTCTAGAGCCTCCTACCAGCCCAGGCTGAGCAGGTGGTGGGGTCCTTGGCTGGAATCTCCCAATTATTGATTTCCAGACAAAAATCTTTTCTTTACTCGCCATCACAAAAGGACCTGGCCTGTGTAAGAGACAGGACCATTCATATCAAATCAATGTGCACATATTCAATCATTCATCTCAAATAACTAACCCTAATTGTATTATTAGGTATTGAGAACAAGTTCAATCAAACATAATCAAACAAACATTTCATAATCATTCCATCAAACATGTACTAAAGTGCTATGGTACTCATTAGCAGCATACATTTATAATAGTCATGCTTATAGTCAAACACAAATACATTCATTTCAGAGTAGTGTAAGCTGCATTGATAAAGTACATATCTTTACTGTGCATGTCATGTAAAAATACAGACTAAAAACCATACATGCATAAATAGCTTCCACTGGTTCGGGTTAAAACATTATTTAAATGTACAATGAAAGTTGTTGGAGAGAGCTAATGCTAAGAGGCTAGTTGCCCAAACATAGACTCACCAATTCGGCTTCTAAGTCATACGCAGGTCAGATGAAAAGTACCCCGCACTGGCAATCGGCTCTATAAAGTTCGTGAATAAGCAGTTAGTTTAGGGTCCCATCAGAGTTACAGGTGAAACAAGAATCTGAACATACCTCGAGCAGAAGAAAACCCTGCCTCCCCTTGCATCTACTAGCAGCTTCCTGCCACCAGCATATAAGTAAAGCTATTGGACCGCGGCGATCACGTGACCAGGAAGAGACCTCAGCGCGCAGCATCCAAGAGCAACAGAGAGCAAGCGCATATAAACCTCCGCTAAAGTGCAGATCCGACACCTGGGTTACACCACCTTTTGCGGCAATCACAGCTCTAAGTCGCTTTGGATACGTTTCTATGAGCTTGCCACTTCTTACCACTGGGATGTTTGCCCATTCCTCCTTGCAAAACTGCTCCAGCTCCTTCAAGTTGGATGGTCTGCGCTTGTGAACAGCAATCTTTAAGTCTGACCACAGATTTTCTATTGGATTGAGGTCTGGGCTTTGACTAGGCCATTCCAACACATTTATATGTTTCCCCTTAAACCACATGTGTCAAAGTCAAGGCCCGCGGGCCAGATCCGGCCCGCGAATGAATTTTACATGGCCCGTTGCCTGCCATTGACGGACTATTAAGTCAATTGCGTTTTCTGCTATTTTCATGTTCCCAGATGTCTATTATATCTAATATGTATGGGGATAAGCTTGAGAGCATATTGAATCGAGCCAGCAGGTGGCAGCAGCGCTCTCTGAATGGTTTGAAAACAGCTAGATGCACTTGTTGTGCCTCTTTTTTCTCAGCTTTTTGGTGATTTCAGTAAAGCTTCCCTCTACTCAACTGGGAATTACAAGCTAGAAACAAAATTATTTTTGCTGATGAAAGTAGACAGTCTATTCTTTCAGAATCTTGTTTCAGATTTCAGATAGTCATAGTACACAATATTCTGTGGGTCTTGAAAAATCTATAAAAATCATCAGAAAGTACCTTTCTGAAATGGGCTGGCAGGCAATGAGTTAATAAACATTGAACCAGTCCGGCCCTCGGCTCGCAGCAAATTTATTTTTTTGGCCCTCTGATGTATTTGACTTTGACATGCCTGCCTTAAACCACTGAAGTGTTGCTTTAGCAGTGTGTTTGGGGTCATTGTCCTGCTGGAAGGCGAACCTCTGTCCTAGCCTCAAATCACGCACAGAGTGGTACAGGTTTTGCTCAAGAATATCCCTGTATTTAGCACCATCCATCTTTCCCTCAACTCTGACCAGTTTCCCAGTCCCGGCTGCTGACAAACATCCCCACAGCATGATGCTGCCACCACCATGTTTCACTGTGGGGATGGTGTTCTTTGAGGGATGTGATGTGTTGGGTTTGCGCCAGACATCGCGTTTTCCTTGATGGCCAAAAAGTTCCATTTTAGTCTCATCAGACCAGAGCACCTTCCTCCATACATTTTGAGAGTCTCCCACATTCCTTTACGCAAACTCAAAACGAGCCTTTTTGTTTTTTGCTGAAAGTAATGGCTTTCTTCTGGCCACTCTGCCATAAGCCCAACTCTATGGAGCGTACGGCTTATTGTCATCCTATGGACAGATACTCTAGTCTCTGCTGTGGAACTCTGCAGCTCCTCCAGGGTTACCTTAGGTCTCTGTGCTGCCTCTCTGATTAATGCCCTCCTTGCCCGGTCCGTGAGTTTTGGTGGGTGGCCGTCACTTGGCAGGTTTGCTGTTGTGCCATGTTCTTTCCATTTGGTTATGATAGATTTGATGGTGCTCCTGGGGATCATCAAAGATTTGGATATTTTTTTATAACCTAACCCTGACTTGTACTTCTCAACAACACTGTCCCTTACTTGTTTGGAGAGTTCCTTGGTCTTCATGGCAGTGTTTGGTTAGTGGTGCCTCTTGCTTAGGTGTTGCAGCCTCTGAGGCCTTTCAAAAAAGGTGTGTATATGTGCTGACAGATCATGTGACACTTAAGCCTGGTTCACACGGCAGGATATTTAGGCCGATTTAGACCCGATTTACCCCTTACGACAATCTTAAGAAACGCTCCGATTTCCGTAACAAAATCTTACAGATTATCCTGCCGTGTGTGGTGTGTTAAGACTGCACTCGTCGCTCGGAAGGACATCGGGACTGCTCCCGATCTCAAATCGGGGATATCCAACATGTTGGATTGTTTTGGCCCGATTTCTCGTCGTGTGTGGTGTCCTCCGAGGACAACCGAGCGCGTTGCCATGACTACGGCGTGTAGCCAATAAGAAGACGAGGTGACAAGCCGGTGAGGAAACACCGGAAAAAAACCAAAACACAGCAGCATGGCTTTGACCATTGCCTTTTCTTTGGATTACGTCTCTTCTCTGTTAACAACAAACTGCACACTATCGCCACTGCATCCTCTTCGTCCGCCATGACTGTTTACTCTGAAGTCACGCTTGATCTCGAGAGATTTTGTGAGATTTCCGTCTGACCTGGGAATGCTCGGGGGGGGGGGGGTGTCGGTTCGTGTGTGATGTTTGTGGCTTGCGTGATCTTGCCGTGTGGCTACGCACCACACACTGCACGACCAAAGTGGTTAGACGCAGGATTTTTAATCTCCCCGTGTGGGGTCTAACACGGAGAAAAATCGGCCGACAATTTTAAAATCGTCTCGTGTGAACCAGGCTTTAGATTGCACACAGGTAGACATCATTTTACTAATTATGTGACTTCTGAAGGTAATTGGTTGCACCAGAACTTTTTATGGGCTTCATAACAAAGGGGGTAAATACATATGCACATGGCAATTTCCAGTTTATTTCTGAAAAATAGTTTTATGTATATATTTTTCTAAATTCACTTCACCAACTTAGACTATTGTTTTCTGATCCATCACATGAAATTCAGATCAAAAAAACATTGAACTAAAGGCTGTAATGTAACAAAATGTGGGTGAATACTTTTGCAAATACACTGTATAATAAATCCGCCCTCTCAAAACGGTTTGCTTTTATCTAGTTATCAAATGCCTGCATTTTTGGATTCCAAATCTTTAGATCAGCATTTTCAGACAGAAAAGTGAAAATGAGAGGCTCTCCGTATATGCTTCCTGTAAAACCCCTTTCCCCATTGGAAGATAGAGATTTCAGCCAAAAATTAAACCACACTTTGTAGCATGTATTGTGAATGTTTTATTTAGGTTTAGTTATTAGAATGCAATTACTAATGCTATATTCATGTGAGTTGTTTCCTCAAGTATGTTGCAAATGTCTTAATCATGCCATAAAAATAAAAAAAGTTGAGGATTGCTCTCTTTCCCCATGTGTGTGCTGCGGTGGTGAGGCAGAAAACACCACTTCATCTCATAACAAGCCACAGACACTTGTCTGAACAGAGTTTCTATTTAAAGCTTCTGCATTGTCACTTTAATCCTTTTCTCTCAACTCAAAATACACCTGGTCTTATTTTGAAGGCGGAAGGGAAAACTTGCAATCTCTACTCAGCAAGGCCCTGTTCTGATCAATATTCAAGCCCAGCACCTTCCTGCTGAGAGGCGAGAGTGCTATATCCCCTCGGCCTCTGTGCAGCGGACAAAGTGACAGGGACTCTACCCCCTGCGTTTAATGTAACATTTCTAACTGATGCTGACAGGGATCCCCATTGTCACTGGTTAAAGAATGAATCAATATGAAATTGTATACACTGTAAAAAATACAAAAACACATAAACAAAAACCTGCATCTGATATGGCAGAAAGTTCAACAATGGTGTGTATGCGCTGAGATTTTCAGGATCCCTTGGCAGCCACACCCTGCAGTGACTCTGATTGGCTCATGGAGTTGGCACACATACAGTGACAGACGCAGTTTTCTCATTTACGTTTCTTCTTCCTCCTTCTGCGCCTCGGGCTGTGTTCAATTCTTTCTTATGATTAATCATGGGGGTTGTGCTCGTGGGAATGCTTTGTTTTGTGAGAATGAGAAGGACTTATATTAGTTATAATATGTATTTTACATATTTTTTCCTCTAACAATAAGGGCCTTATCAATGTGGATAAGATATTGATGCACTATTGGACCGTCAGAAGCTTGTTTATAGTTGTTTACTGAGCCAACATGATAGCAAAGCTATCTTCCCTCATGTTTAACATGTTTAACAAACAACACAAACGGCAGTAATTGCTCAGTACCATTGTGTAATCATCATTTCTCTTTTTCACTTCTTCCCTTCTCGTCAAAGTCTCTTCACATATGTTATCAAGTATAATTTTGGGGTTTATAAGTGTATACTTTTGAGATGTGTCAATCTTATTTTTCGTTATTACTATGCATTGCATATGTGATATTGTATTTACTATGACATACTCAATAAATAAATACATAAATTCATTCATTACAGTTGGCAAACGCATGAGATGGATCTGCTTTGAACAATCATAGACCACACCTCTTCTATGAGGAAATAATGGATTGTTCACGGACGATAACTTCAGAACCAGTTTCATAAAGATGAGGCAACTTCAAGGAGATTTCTTTGTAACATATAATTGAACGCACTCGTGTTACAAGCACTGTATAGAAACAAGTTGTATCTGGTGCCGGACACACAGCTAGTTATTTGCATATAGTCAGCTGCGGCCTTGTGCTTGATTGTAGTACCACGTCCTGAAGATTCCTGAAAGAACAAAGGCAGCGTCTGCAGTAACAACAATTGGAAGTTTGGACGCTTTTACAGTAAGACACGACCTCAATAGAAAAAAAGACTTTTCCCCCTCGCTTCAGCTTGTACAGCTTCCTGCAGAGTGAATATGGCTCCCACTGACTCCTTGCAATCCAACGGGAGAGGTAATGGAAGATGGTACTGTGTGGAAAAGCCACAGCCAGATCAACAGTGTTGAAAGAAACTAGGATAGGTCATGACCCAGACGGGATTCAGTAGCAATGCATTTGGCTTGGTTTGCCTTTCCAGCTACAGCCATCATCTGTATCAAATGAATTTTGTTCTCTGCATATGAACTACTGCTATGTATTTTCCCTCCCTCCTGCTGCGTATCCTACATTAGGAGCTCTCTCAGGAGGGGCCATGGCAAACAACCTGCTGCTGGATGGAGCTCCTCTAATTTAACAATACAGAGGGTCATTTTATACTCTTCATCAACAGTCTGCCCTTTACATTGGCATACAGAATGCATTTATAGCCTGGCCCATATATTTTGGAACATCTCTGTCCCTCTTAAATGTAAAGGTATCTAGTGCCTCCCAAAAATAATGGAACAGCTGTATTAAAGCCATAAAAAAACATGTTTACCAATAACAAATGTGACCTTTTTAAGAATATTTACCTCCACCATGTTTTTGAATTGTTGTGATAAACTTAGAATTTGAATTATAAAGCTGGAGGACTCTGTCAATACGCCATCTTGAAATACAGTGGTGGATAAGGGACAAAAAGGATGCGAGAATCGCGTTTTCATTTCACAGGTGCAACTAATAACGTTGCTTCCACTTTGCCCTCACAAGTTAGAAGTAGGAACCATGGAGGACCGCAGTAACATAAAAGAACAACCCGAACAACAATCTTTTAGAAAAATAATAATGCAAAAATCTAAAAACTGGCGTCGTAGCAGCAATGTGTCAACATCGCAAACCACACGCACCGAAAGGCAGAGTAAAAACAACAGGAGGCACATTGCTGTAGTTTAAATCCGCACTCAAAACCCATGTGTTCAAACAAGCTTTTCTGTAAACCCTCTTTTTTTATTAATTTATTTTTGTCCCCATTTGAAGCGTCTTTGAGTGTCCAAAAAAGAGCTATACAAGTTTGATTTATTCTTATTATTGTTATTATTCTAAGCACACCTGGATATACTACAATAAGTTGCACCAGTAATATTTTAAATGTAAAGTAAAGTTTGTCCACATGTAAGTTGCATTTGAACAAAATCTGAGCCAAACAAAGCAGATAGACGACTGTTTTACTGGTCACCATGATTTAATGACTAGATATTTTACAGCTTAACCATTTGCTTCAATGCCGCATTGTCCTGTCTATTTTGCGAATAAACAAGTGTCCTTTAGCTACTAAAACTTGATGGTGTCAGAATGACTCCATAATCTCTGGTCTGAGAACATCCCAACTCTACCACATTAAAAATACACACATTGGCCGTATCGCCATATAAGCTGCAGGGATAGAAGAACGCAGCGGCTTAAAGCCCCGCAATTATGGTATGTATTTTACCTGAACTATACTCACCATACTCATCTATTTTACTACAAATAAAAAAAAGATGGACCCCTTATGGCCTAAAAGGGCCCAAATCACATCATTGTTTGAATTTTAAAAATTGAGTTATTATATTTTTTCTGTTAAAAACTGACATAGTTATAATTCCATAGCTAAGTTGTGGTGTTAATGTAGTGATCGAATAACTGAAGGTATCTCAACCTACTTCAAGAAACATCATCATCAGCCTGTCACTCTAGCAGCAACACAGACAGACTACAGACATACTGATTGCTAGGCCTGGACTCCACCGGGCGCGTATCCGTTGACGCACGTTGGCTGCTGCCGTCAGACGTCCGTAAAACGGAATAGTGGCCAAACCGGCTGCAGCAGCGCGGAGCTCTGGCTGTGCGTTTAACAGCACAAAACAGGAATTGTTTTAAATAGAAGAAGCGGTGTGTGATTTGCATGAGCTGTGGCTTTGATCTATGCAAAGCACGGCATATTGAAGAATCGAGGACGCTGCGATGGATGAGGCAAAACTTACTGAAAGCAATTGGAAAAAGGGGAGAGAGAAAAGAACTCCAACAACTCCAGTGTTGTGAGAGCTGTCTCTCATGAGTGCAGCTCTGTGTGTATGTGTGTGTGTGTGTGTGTGTGTGTGTGTGTGTGTGTGGATGGGAGCGCACAGCGGTGAGGAGAGAGGGCCTCGGAGGTAGAGGGGACAGAGCGAGAGGAAAAAGAGCGAGGTGTATGTAAAGATTAGCGTATTAACATTACGCGAAAAATGAATGGTAGATTTACAATCAGGAAACAATTATTTCAATTTAATACATGAAAAAAATTACACACATTTGTTAATAATCATTGTCATTAACAAATACTTATAACCAAAGACTACAGCATATATCAATACATGTTTAATAATCTGGTAAACATATTATTCCATTGCATTTTCAATGGAAAACGGACCCGACACGCATCGACGGACGGACCAAATAGGATTGTTTCTATTTCGTCCGTCCGCGTCCGTTGCACCCTCCGTTGACGGAATGCGTCGGACGCATGTTGGAGGCAGTGGAGCCACTTCCATTCACTCTCATGGAGATAACGGAGACGGAGATGAAACGGACACGTTTGGACGGATCCGTCGTCCGTTTTACGCGCCCGGTGGAGTCAGGGCCTTAGAAAGATGGCAGTTAATGTGATCAAATATGAAACTACAAAGCATTGTCCATGTAGCTGTGCCCCGTGAGGTCTGTGTGTGAGAGGAAAGGAAATGGAAGCCTGAGGCTGTGACATACAGTAAATAGGAGTGTCCTCTCCTGCAGCAGACTATCAACTCTTTAAACGGAGCAGAAAAACACAAGTTCAGGAGCGGGTCGTGAGATGTTTGTTTTGTAACAAAGATTTTTCTGTGAGGTTTGTCTCAGTTGAACCACCGTGAACGCTCGTTTAGGAGTACATGAACTGCTGACACAATGTTGAAGTCCAGGGCCCTGAAATTGTGAAACTTAGGCTGCGGAGCCATGTGATTAGAGTTAAGGCACGAGTGGGTGCTTATAAAATAAAGAGTCTGAACATTCAGATCAAGGGCAGACTTTTATTTAAACTAAATAAGTGTTGTAATTTAACAAAGCCCTCCAAACAGAGCTGCTGAATATACATTCTGCACATCACATGATCGAGAGAACAAGAAATAATAAGTGATCATCACATTTAAGGATGACCGTGGCTCAATAGAATCTTTTCACCAACTCTAAAACCTACAGTGTGTCACAAATAATGTCTTCAAAAGATCCTATTATGCTACTTCATGAGTTAATGTGCTATCTATTTGATATTAAATTATACTTCTTAATACTGCTTTTAGTTTTAAGAACATCTCTGTCATTTTTCCTTTTTGCTTCTTTCAGATTTTCCATGCCTGGACCTAATTATCCAAGATACTCCAATTGATTTCCAGTCATTTGTTGAACTAAACCAATGCAGGCCTTCATTATCACATCACTAGGTGGGTTCTCTTGAATTTCCAGTATGACTCTAAGTGCCCCCATATTTCTCTGTCTCCCCCATGTCCGGTTTGTGTTTCCTCTTTTAGGGTTATTTGAAGCCTACATTTAGAGATGCACCGATCCAGCTTTTTTACTACCGATACCGATACCAGAGCTATGGGTTTCTGCCGATACCGATATTGACCGATACCGGAAATGATCATGCTAAAATGTATTTAATAATTGAACTCTTTGTTCAAGTAACTGCAAAAGCAGTGGATGAACTAAAGCGCTAAACTTTCCAGATAAAAATGGTATCAATACCAGTATCGGATCGGTGCATCTCTACCTACATTGCAATGATGAAAATAAAAGCTCATCTAAAACTCACTAAATTAAAGCTGGGGTACTCAACTTTATTTATTTTCATACATAGTACATTTTGTTTGTTCAAACAAGCATCTCCAGTGTTGGACATTCAGTGTCATGAGTCCTGCTCATTTAAATCAGCAGAATGGCATTTGTCTGATTTTATTTGATATTCTTTTTAAGTCATCTGTTAGTGAGTTTTAAGTTGTATTGCACCATTAAAATGGACTTGGACTGGACTTGACTTGACTTGGACTTGACTTGACTAGGGCTTGACTTGGACTTGACTTGGACTTGTGAGTCAGGGACTTATGTGCATCTCTGGTACTACCAGAAGCATGTCTACTCTGGTTTGTCTCTGAGCGAGTACAAAGGTTCTCCAAAGGCTGTTCCTCGCTGTAGTGGCTCCGCTTTGACAGAATGCCTTGTGACATATTGTGACATAATGGAAGGTGTAGCGTAATGTGACTCAATATCTTCTGTCACAAGTTCCAATTTTCTCTTGCACATATGCTTCACTTCAGACTGCTCCAGTTTTCCATGCTTAGGTTCTCGGTTTATGGACTGGAACAAGTGTATTTGTATTGCACAATTTGTACACAAGACAACTCACAGTGCTTTACAAAACAAGAAAGGAAACCATAATACTATAAATTATTGCTCAAACCTACATTTGTAAATGTTTAACTATTAATTGTATTTAATAGTTAAACTATTAGCTTATTTTGATAGGAGGTTGAGGGTAAAGTGAAGAAAGGTACTCGCTAAAGTGGCTAAAAACGTTCTCTGCATCCCCGTGAGCACCAAGGGCGGCACGGTGGCTGAGTGGATAGCACTCTCGCCTCTCAGCAAGAAGGTCCTGGGTTCGAATGCCGGTCGGACCAGGGCCTTTCTGAGTGGAGTTTGCATGTTCTCCCCGTGTCTGCGTAGGTTTCCTCCGGGTACTCCAGTTTCCCCTACCACAAAAAATATGTACAATAGGTCTGGCATGCGCCTCCTATAATGGTGACCCTGCTCCCATCTCTGTGTGGAGTGAGAGGACAAATGCCCTAAAAATAACAATTGTAAACCGCTTTGAGACTCCGATGTGCAGTGAAAAGGCGGTATATAAATAAATAAAGATTACTTACAACTACTTACTACTATATAAATAAATAAAGATTACTTACAAGTGTGCAGTCGCTCAGGTGAAATGGGCTGAATACCGACACAGCGGATGCACTACTGTTATTGCACAGTGCTAAACAGTAAATAGTCCCAAACAGGTGAATTGTGCTTTTAAATGTTTACCAGTTGGTGCTGTGGTTTGCACTTGTGCTTCACTGCACGAAAGTCATGGGTTCTGATTCCACCTTCAGACTTTCTAGAGTTTGTATGTTCGCCCTCTTCATGCGGTTGGGGAAGTCTTTACCCCAAGTGGAGTGAGGCTGGAGCGTGGGATTGATCTTTGCAGCGTCTGATGCAGTCAAAAGGCCAGTAACAATTAACTGCCATTAATGTTGAGTTTTTTCAAAAATATTGTTTAAGATTAATTAATCAATTAAGATTGTCAAACTTTTTGATTAATGAGCTACAAACTGCTCTATATATAGACTCCTTCACATTTACAGTGAGTACTGTGAGATTTTATATTAAGAGTCACACAGAGCAGTAACTACTTGCGATGCAAAAATTAATAATCAATAATTCAATAATTTGGGAAATATAATTAGGGCTTTACTTCAGTCTTTTCTTACCCTAACCCTATCTCAGGCATAGGGAGAACATGCAAACTGAAAGGATCCCTTTCAAAAGGGATGGCCAAAAGCACCACTAAATCAGGGGTCCAAACTTTTCAGTAAAAGGGCCACTGCTGCAGAAAAACAGCTTTGACTGGATCAGGTTGTTCTGAGCTTTAAAATGAGGAATCCAAATCCAAATAGATCCACATTTAACTGAGGTTAATAAAATAAAATAGGCTTTGATTTCGTTCCAAGTGTCCGAGCCTCACAACGAGGTAGAGCATGTCTATGTTGGTGGAGCTGAAGTTGGATGACACTGTGAACTTGTGTTTATGATCTTAAGGGCTAATTTGGGTTAGCAAGGCAGAGGGCCACATGACATGGCACAGAAGGTTGCAATTGGCCCCCGGCTTTAGTTTGGACATACCTACACTAAATTAGGGTTGGGCGATATGGGCCTCAGCATGTATCACGATTTTTGTTGGTATGTATCACGATATGACGATATAATTTTAACAAAGCCTCATATAAAAGCTATAAAAACTTAGCACTGATAATTTTAAACACACTTGCCTCAAAGTGCATTTACTGATTTATTGGCAGCAAAATGTGCAATACAGCTATTGTATATAAAAAGTATTAACAAAACTGAATTGTAGAGAATTCTGTTTTGTACATACTGAAAATTGCAGGCAACATGTAATAAAGGTGAACATTTGTAATTTGTAAAATATATAAAAGTGTGTCCTTTGTAATATAAAAAGTGTAGTATTATCAAATAATTATTTGATCACTTTGGCTTATGTTTCCTAATCCCAATATAGTCAAAATGCTCAAATACTGTATATATTTTTTGTATCCTTTTGCGTTTCTATAATTATGTAATTATAACTTATTTGTAATTATATTGCAATGTAGACAAACACATGCATTGAAGTAAAATGAATGACAGTAAATAAAGCTTACCAATGGCACTATGAGAGAGAGAGAGAGAGAGAGAGAGAGTGTCCGAAGCAAGCCACTCGAGTCCAGTTGTTTAGGGCAGCTGCTTTCACAACATTAGATCCACTGTCGATAGTTACACACAATTGCGTCTTTTTATCTAGTTCCCAAACTACTCCCATATGTTTGAGGTAGCTCCGCGTTTTGGCACAATGTCTTCTACAATCTGCATGTCTTCACCATGGTCTTCACCGCCGCCCTCAGCCATGTTTGCTCTCTGCTCTGTTGTTGTTGTCCCTGCACGCCGCTCTGCTACACGTGTCGCGCAGATGCGTCATCAAAGTGCGCCGCACACAAACGTGTCTTCCGCTCGCTGTTTTCAGTGTTAAATGATCGTTTTCACCGGTATAAGGCATTTTCTTATCATTTAATTTACTTATACCGGTACAAAAAAAATATCGCCCAACCCTACACTAAATGAATAAGTTTGCCTTTGAAATCTGCAATCTAACTATTTTTTGCTCAAACAGGTCAGAATACACAGAATCCAAACAGAATCCACTGACACAGACTGACACAGACATTTGTACTACCGATACAGTATATGCATGGATAAACAACAGTGATCTGAGCTATTCTTTCAGTCTCTGTACAATCCTCATTTATCAAACAGAATCACCTGCCAAACACCACAACACTGCGACACATCTGGCACACATCCCAGAGATTTGCAGTCTCAGGATGCTGCAGAAGGGAATGTTGGAGTTGCAGCCTTTTGATATGTCCATCTGTAAGGCTTGTCTTCACATTTTTCTCTCAAACACAGGTAGTTTCATCCAGTCTATTCAATCTAGCTGTTTTTTTGTGGTTGCAACTTGGTAATTGATTAATCCCCCCAAAACAATACAATTATTCAAATAGTTGTAACTAATTTAGTAATACATTATTTTTTTGGGAACTTTACACAGACTTAAACATTCTGAGAGGATGTTGTATGACTCTTGGGTTCAATTCCCGGTCAGAACAGAGTGGAGGTTGCATGTTCTCTCCGTGTCTGAGTAGGTTTCCTCCGGGTGCTCCGGTTTCCCCTACCACTAAAAACATGCACAATATGTCGGTGAATGAATGGTGTTGGTTGGGGCTTGTGCTAGTGTGTTCGGCGTCTCGCTTCCGTCATCACAGTGTGGAGAGAATTAAACATTATCTGAATGCTGAACATTGCAAAGCGCTTTGGGTGACCTTGGTCTGTAAAATGTAGAGCTGCAACTAACAATTATTTTGTAATCGATTAATCTATCGATTATTTTTACGATTAATCGAGTAATCGCTTGGCTGTGAATTGTGTTGTTGTAGAATTACATACCCCAATGAAGGAGAAAGCTCAAAGGTATTTGTCTTAATCAGGAGCGTAAGTTTATTGTACACACGTGCGGAGAGCTCACATACACAAAGCAGCGTCCATAAGACCAGGTTCCTGTTTACATAGACAACACATGAAGACAGTCACGCCCACAAAAGATGGGAGGGGGTCACCAGTACAGGAGGCGCATCCAGAGGCGAGGCGCCTAGTCCGGGGGGAGGCAATCAGACCGTGCCATAGAGATGCAAACAGAGAGACAATGGACATGCAGGATGTAGAGATGCAGACATACAGATGCAAGATGCAAAAGGGACAAGGGTGAGACAGTCATTGTCTGTAGGTGCGGGGGGAAGCCCGGCTCCTTCCTGCAGGTTTAATTGAATAGAGCAGCAGGGGGGGTGAGTTGGCGTCCCCGAGTCTAGGCCGCTTGCCATCACACTCCTCTCCCGTGATAATGTAGAAACCCCAGTTTTACAGAGATCACATTCAGGTGGGTGAGTATTGACCTTGGTCCCTGAGCAAAACAAGTGGAAAAATAAAAACAAGGTAAACAAGAAAGTAAAACGTTAGACAAAGTCATCGTCCGAATCACTGATATAATCAGGATCGGAGTTCAGTGGGACAGCGGCCAGGTCCGCCTCGGGGTCTTTGTATTGAATGGACACAAAGTGAGTGGATACCATTTTACCAACGGCCCGAAACACCATAGGTAATACACATGAAAATAAAATCATAACAGTCAATAGGGCTAAACCAAGATTAATGAGCACACTCCGCCAGGAGGACAGGAGCCAGTCCAGACCGTGAGGAGTGTCCGTGACATTGTCCGCTTGCATGGCGTCCCGGAGTCTAGTCAGATTGGCTATGCCCTGTTGGATAAGACCTCCGTCCTCATCATTAGCCGGAATATATGTACAGCAGGACGACCCAATGATCGTGCCTACGCCTCCCACAGACGCGGTCAGGTGGTCCAGGACCAACCGGTCCTGAAGAACAACAGCACGTAGGTCGTGAAGTTCAACTCTCTGTGATTCAAGTATGGCCACTGTGGTATTGACAAAACCTGAGAACCTATAGCTCAGGGTCTCCGTCCTTAGCATTAGTTTACCTACACCCAGGCTGGGGAATAATGCTAACATTATTTTCTGGCCTGTGGTCCATAATTTGTGGTCATCGGGTACATTAGTGCCCCACAGGGGGTCGTCTCGGGATTCGGAGGCAGGGGAGTTGGGCAAAGGGGGTCGCCTCGGGAACGCTGGGATTCTCTGGGTGTTGTTGTTGGCCGCTTCACCGACGGTGGTCGCACGCCGGCCGACCTCTTCAGCGTAGGGAGCCGCGGATGGGCCTGGTCCGTCCCCACCCTCGGTGTCCTCGTCTATGGCCCTCAGTGGCAGCACCGCACGACAGTGGTAACGGCAGTGTCCGTCACCAGGAGGACGAGGAATGGGCCCAGCCAGCGCTTGGACCGCCAATGTTGTCGTCTCGTTTCCTTCACCAGGACCCAGTCGCCTGGCTTGATCTTGTGCGGAGCCGCCTGCGCAGCCTGTGGCAGGGCGCTCCTGACCTGGGCAGAAATAGAGGGCAAAAGTGCATTAATTTCCTTACAATAGGACAGCATGTCGTCATCACACAAAGGGGTGCTTGGCAGATCTCTGTTCGGGGGTCCCGCGCCCAAGTTGGGCGGTCTGGCAAAGAGGATTTCGAATGGGCTTAGGTTTGACCTTGACCTGACTCTCATGCGCATGTACATGAGGGCTAGCGGCAGAGCTTTGATCCAAGACAGGTCTGTCTGTTCGCAGATTTTAACAAGTTTGTTTTTCAGAGTGCCATTCTCTCGCTCGCACGCGCCTCCGCTCCAGGGGGCGTAACTGCAGTGTTTACGTATATCAATGCCCAGAAATTCACCTACTTCCTCAGTGACTTTTGCTACAGAGTGACTGCCATTGTCACTAGAGATTTTTTCTCGGGACACCCCATCGTGGCACAATTTCTGTGAGCAGAGCTTTCACCACCGCGTTGCTCGTGGCGTGTTTTCATGCAAATACTTCAGTCCATTTGGACCAGAGATCCACCAGAACCAGACAGTATTTCTTACCTTGGCTTGGTGTGAGTTCAACAAAGTCCCTTTGGACATGTTGAAATGGGCGCAGGGGCGGAGGATGGGCAGCCTGTTGGATAATTTGGGACTTACCTGGGTTGTGCGCGAGGCAGATAGCGCATGTTTGGCAGAATCTCTGTGCAAATGCCGTAAACCCCTTCGTATACCAATTTTGTGTGATTAAATTACACATCCCTCCTTTTGAGGCATGGTCTCGAACCATGTGCTAAAATCACAAAATGTCTGAAGAAATGCCGTGGTAAGCACGGTTTTAGGTCTGGTCCCAGCCACACACCATGCCGTCGTTGAGCCCCATTTCCCTCCCACAGCATCGTCTCTGCTGTGCCTGCATTGTTGACAGAGAGGAGAAAATATCAACGTCTTGAGTGAGGTAGTGTGTGTGTGTGGGTAGAGGTGAGTATGCCGCTGCCTTGTCCGCGCGCCGATTCCCTGCAGAGATGGGATCAGTGGCATTAGTGTGGGCCTGGCATTTGCATACAGCGATCTCTAAGGGCAACATTACAGCTTTCAGCAGATGTTCAACCTGTGTGGAATAAAGAATTGGTTTACCATCAGATTTCATAGAATTGCGGTGTTTCCACAGTGCCCCCCAGTCGTGCACCACAGAGAAACCATAACGCTTATCACAGAATATGTTAACAGTTTTGCCCGCTGTCAGCTCACAAGCCCCGGTGAGCGCGATCAGTTCAGCGGTTTGTGCTGAATGGTGGTGGGGGCAAACTACCAGAGTCTATAGTATCAAAATCAGAGCACACAGCATAGCCGACTCGGTTCTTCCCAGTGTTGTCACGTGACGCGGCTCCATCTGTATATAAAAAATCAAGTCAGGATTAGTCAGAGGTACCTCTTTCAGGTCTGGCCTGGGAGTGCATATCTGTTCTATTGTGGCGATACAGCAGTGTGCCTCCCCTTCCTCTGGCGTGGGCAGCAGTGAGGGGTTCAGCTGTGTGCATCTTTTCACCGTGACATTGGGGAGTTCAAAGAGCACCGTGTTGTATTTCAGCCAACGAGCCGCAGAAAGGTGAGAGGTTTTCTGCTCTAGCAGGATCAGGGAAACAGCATGGGGCACAAGCAAAGTTAGTTCAGTGTATCCCACAAGGTCACGTGATGCTAGGGCCGCTTTCTCAGCGGCAGCCACAGCCCGCAGGCAGCGAGGCAACCCTGCTGCCACGGGATCGAGTTTTGCTGAGAAGTAAGCAGTGGGTCTCAGTGGCCCTCCGTGAGACTGCAAAAGTACCGACACCATGCACCCACACCGCTCATCCACAGTCTGAGTGAATTGGCCGGGTTGGGTCAGGGAGACCTAGTGTGTGTGTGTAGATTTGCTGTTCCGTTCATCTCCAGTTGCTTTCTCCCGGATCGTCCTCAATTCATATTGTGGGCTTTGGTGCCAAAGTAGAGGCTCATTTCCTCATGATCCATACTACTGTCATCCCTGAAGCAGGGGTAGTTTATCTCTCATCTGAAAAAGAAATATTAGAACACAAAAAACACAAAAAATCCCACTTTCGCTTGTCAATCTTTTTTCCAATTGGGCAAAACATAACTGCATTGACAGACGGTGTGTGACATCAGGGCAGAGGCTGTAGCCAAATACAGACTTAACAAAATGTATGTTTCTAATTTTATACTCCCCTAAATGTGAGTTTACAAACCAAAGTTGTCCTTCAACCAACGACAGCTCACTGCGGTTGGACCGAATCACTGTCAGGACGAACAGCAGAGGGAGGGACTCCCAATATCTTCAGCAGGGTATTTCATCTCAGAGTACTTTCCGCAGAGTACTTTTCTCAGAGTACTCATCCCAGAGTACTCTCACTTTTACACCTGTTCAATAAAGCTTGTTATCTTTGAATCTCTAGTACTTACACCGTATGCTGTTGACAAAAAAATAATTATTCCATGATCACATTAAAACATTACAGAAACATTTGTTATTCCATTCTCCGTTCAGCACTCCTCATTTCACATCACACTCGCATCACTCACACAGGCCCCCTCCCCACGTTAGTATATTTGTCCAGAGTTTGTTAAGGTCAACGTAGTGTACTTGACATGACGCACAAACATATAACATACACAAACATATAACACACACAAACATATAACACACACAAACATATAAACAACACAGAAGGCCTGTAATTTTAACTTTGTTATATTTTTCCATGTCCAATTACAATTGTCTCATGAGCTATTTCTATTGTTGCAACTTTCAGAGCCTGCAGAACATGCAGAGCTTTAAGAGGTTTTTCCTAAAAGGATCCATTTCCAACTTTAGTGTTTACCACGTGGTCTGTACTCGGGCTTATCACAGATGGTGTCCCCTATATTTCTAATGAGCTCTTGTTACTTTAAAATGTTTTTTTTTCCTTCTTTTTTCTTTTTCAATAAAGCCAGGTCGGATTCATTAAAAATGTAAATTAGTCTCAAACTTTAATACTTCACCTTTGTTTCACGATAAAATGTTTTTGTTGCTCATTAAGTAGCACAGATACCATGGAGTAGTGCCTATCCCAATAAACATACTCCGTTTGTAGCCTATCTTCACTACACTGAAGCCATGAATTTTCAAACTCCAAGTTATTGTCTGGGAACGACCGGAGAGAGCAGCTTAGGTCGTTCGCGTGGTTGACCTCCAAATTTTGTGCGGGCGTAACTCTATCCACTGTTGTGGCTAATAACTTAGCAATCTCAGGGTTTGGTGTCAATTTCCAGTGGTAGTTAACTTTTGGGACCGGTGCCTCCTTGTGCATGCCGGTGAAACATGGAGCATTTGCTAGGTCACTAGCGTGTACCACCCGTAGGCCGCTTGGTGTTGAGAGCAGATTTAAATTGGGTCTGCACATAAGGTCTCGGCCTAGTAGATTAACCGGGCACAATGGGGAATATAGAAACGAATGTTTAAGCTGGTTGCCCTGAGAATCAAAACACGTTAGCGGTGACGTAAATTGCTCTTTAGTCGTCTCTCCCGACGCTGCTAATGAGAATGTGAAGCGGCCACTCATTTTAGGGGAGACAGAAAGGCTGTCACTTTTTAGCACAGAATTTGTTGCCCCGGAGTCATCCAGAATTTTAACTTTTACACCACAGATTGTTAGCGTATATTACGGGAATTCAGCATGAATTATCTCTAAAAAGTGCCAATTGCAATTTGTTGTTGTTCAAACTTACATGAGCGGTCGCTTTGGTGACAAATGTGAACCCGGGTTTGGTCAGTCGCTCGTGTTTCCTCCACGCCCGCCTCTGCCGTCCTCTGGCCCCGTGTGAGCTTGAGCGTTCCTCTGCCTTTAACGCCTCCTCCGGTGACAGTCCTTCGACCCATGTCGAGCACACAGTCTTTCCGCCGGGCTGTGGAAGTTTCTCAAAGTCCGCAGGAGGCCCAGGTAGCCCAAAGCGTTCAAATGATGTTAGCCTGTGGTCCATGAGGGTTGGTTAATATCCAAACGTGCCGGTCCCAATGGCTTCTTCTGTTTGCGGTGCGGGGGCAACCTTCAACGAGGTTTCAGCGGGTGCGTTTTGTGTTTCACGCTGCCGCCTCCGTGGGGAACAGTCACGGGATTTGGAGCAGTTTGTCTCTGGCCTCCAAAGCAGTTGTCTGTGTCTCACATAATGTGTCCACGGAGTGAGTCGTGAGCTTCGGTTTCCTGCTTCCGCCGCTTCTTCTTCTGCGGTTTCCTGAGCGTGTATCTGCTTCTGCCGCTTCTTCTTCTGCTCCCGGGTTTGGGCCCACTTCTCGCGGGGTCACAGCTGGTGCGAGCGCCGCCGTGGTTGGGGCGTGGGGCTTGTGCTGGGGCTTTGAGGCAGAGGCCAGAGCGCGGAGGAAAGCGCCGACAGACCTGGACAGGGAGAGGAAAAGGGGACAACAGTAGTCTGCTCATTTTTTTAAAAACCCAACGCCTTGTTTGGGCGCGTACTTAGCATGGAGTTCTGCTCCTTGTGTGAAAGGGTTAGTAGGTGAGAGAGGGCGGTAGGGTGGGGGGTGTGTGGGATGTGTGTGTCCGCCTGTGTGTCCGCCTGTGTGTTCTCCGCTTCGGTGAAAAGCGGAGGAGCTATTGTTTTTACATATTTCTTTCTCTAACGTCTTTTGCCGTGATATTCTTAAAACCAAGTATATATATATATTTTTTTTTCTTCTTCTAAATTATCACGCAAGATGCGTAATTGATTCAGAGACATAGAGCCTCTATCGGAAAAGCCAAATGAACACTGCACCATGTAGGCAAGCACTCCATAGCTTTAGATTCGAACCGTTTTTCCATTGCCATTGTAACGGGGGACGTTAACATTCCCCTCGGTGTGGCATCTCTAGATTGATTTTTCCCCATTTTCTCGTACAGAACAATGGACCTAACCCGTTTAGTCTCTCCCTGCTCTTACCCACTTTGGAGCGCTCCGTTCCCCCCCCGTGGGTTCTATATACCCAACGAGCGCGCGTTCTTTCAACGGAGCGGGCCTGGCTGAAGGCACTAGAGATAATCTTCAGGGTCGCTTACTGAGCGATACTAACACGCAGCCGCTAGCTTCAATCTAGAACAAAATACCCCAAAAAAATCCCGCACACAGTCTATGCTGTGGCAATGAATGAAATACCCCAAAAAATACGTAAATAAATCAAAACCCCGTGTACACTTAAGTGCTGCCCTGGGCTTGTTACGCAAATGAAAAGACAAAACTCACCAAATCAGGTTCTTTTTGGTCTTGTGTGGCCAAAGATTCTGTTCACGCGCAGGACGAGCGCGCCCTCCCTTTGTCTCCAAATAGAGCAGAGGCTGGTGTTGTTCCAGGTCGGCCAAACGCAGCCGCTCGTCCCCGCCGAAAAGATCCCATGCCAAGACATGCCAGCAACGCCAAATTGTTGTAGAATTACATACCCCAATGAAGGAGAAAGCTCAAAGGTATTTGTCTTAATCAGGAGCGTAAGTTTATTGTACACACGTGCGGAGAGCTCACATACACAAAGCAGCGTCCATAAGCTCTGACGCGGCCAGACCAGGTTCCTGTTTACATAGACAACACATGAAGACAGTCACGCCCACAAAAGATGGGAGGGGGTCACCAGTACAGGAGGCGCATCCAGCCATAGAGATGCAAACAGAGAGACAATGGACATGCAGGATGTAGAGATGCAGACATACAGATGCAAGATGCAAAAGGGACAAGGGTGAGACAGTCATTGTCTGTAGGTGCGGGGGGAAGCCCGGCTCCCTTCCTGCAGGTTTAATTGAATAGAGCAGCAGTTGGCGGGGGGGTGCCATCACAGGAGGGAGTGCAAGGATCCCAGTCCATACCGTGAGGAGTGGTCCGTGACATTGTCCGCTTGGCATGGCGTCCCGGAGTCAAGTCAGATTGGCTAAGCCCCTGTTGGATCAGATACCACCGTCCTCATCATTAGAGCCGGATATATGAAACAGCAGACGACCCAATGATCGTGCTACCCTCCCACAGATCGGCGGTCAGGTGGTCCAGGACCAACCGGAATCCCGAAGACACCAGCACGTAGTCTGAAAGTTCAACTCTCAGTGATTCAAGTATGGCCACTGTGGTATTGACAAAACCTGAGAACCTAGAGCTCAGGGTCTCCGTCCTTCGCATTATTTACCCTACACCCAGGCTGGGGGAATAATGCTAACATTATTTATCTGGCCTGTGGTCCATAATTTGTGGTCATCGTGGTAACTTTAGTGCCCCACAGGGGTCGTCTCACGGGATTCGAAGCAGGGAGTTTGGGCCAAAGGGGTCTCACTCTGGAACCTGGGATTCTCCTGGGTGTTGTTGTTGGCCTGCTTCACCGACGGTGGTTTCGCACACAACGCCGGCCGAACCTCGTTCACGTAGGGAGCCGCGGATGGGCCTGGTCCGTCCCCACCCTCGGTGTCCTTTCAGTCTATGGCCCTCATTGGCATCACCGCACGACAGTGGTAACCCGCAGTGTGTCCGTCCCACCAGAGGAACGAGGAATGGGGCCCAGAGCCCAGCGCTAGACCGCCAATGCTTTCGTCTCGTTTCCTTCACCAGGACACAGTCGCCTGGCTTGATCATGTGGCGGGAGCCCGCCGCTGCGCAGACCTGTGGCCGTGGCGCTCCTGACCTGGCAGAAATAGAGGGCAAAAGTGCGATTAATTTCCTTACAATAGACAGCATGGTCGTCATCACACAAAGGGTTGCTGGCCAGGAGCCTGGTTCTGGGGTCCCGCGCCCAAGTTGGTTCGTCTGGCAAATAGGATTTTCGAATGGGCTTAGGTTTGACCTATACCTGACTCTCATGCCATGTACATGAAGGGCGAGCGGCAGAGCTATTGATCCCAAGACAGGTATGTCTGTTCGCAGATTTTATTTAACAAGTTTGTTTTTCAGAGTGCCAGTCTCTCGCTCGCCAACGCGAGCCTCCACGCTCCAGGGGCGTAACTGCAGTGTTTAACGTATATCAATGCCCAGAAAATTCACCTGACATTCCTCAGTGACTTTGCTACAGATGACTGCCATTGTCCACTAGAGATCTTTTCTCGGGACACCCCATCGTGGCCAAACAATTTCTGTGAGCAGAGCTTTCAACCACCAGCGTTTCTCGTGTCGTGTTTTCATAGCTAAGACTTCAGTCCATATGGACCAGAGATCCACCAGAACCAGACAGTATTCGTACCTTGGCGTGGTGTGAGTTCAACAAAGTCCTTTTGGACATGTTGAAATGGGCGCAGGGCGGAGGATCGGGCACCTGTAATGGATTAATTTGGGACTTACTACCTGGGTTGTGCGCGCGCAGATAAGCGCATGTTTGGCAGATCTCTGTGCAAAGGCCGTAAACCCCCTTCGTATACCAATTTTGTGTGATAAAATTACACATCCCTCCCTTTTGAGGCATGGGTCTCGTACCATGTGGCTAAATTCACAAAAAGTCTGAAGAAATGCCCGATGGTAAGCAACCAGAGGTGTTTTAAGTCTGTCCCAGCCACATCACCATGCTGTCCGTTGAGAGCCCATTTCCCTCCCACAGCATCGTCCTCGCTGTGCCTGCCAATTTTTGACAGAGAGGAGAAAATATCAACGCTTGAGTGAGGTAGTGGTGTGTGTGGTAGAGGTGAGTATGCCCGCAGCCTGTTGGTCCGCGGGCGCCGATTCCCTGCAGAGATGGATCATTGCATTAGTGTGGGCCTGGCATTTGCATACAGAGATCGTCTAATGGCAACATTACAGCTTTCAGACAGATGTCAACGCTGTGGAAATAAAGAATTGGTTTACCATCAGAGTCAATAATTGGCGTGTGTTTCACAGTGCACCCCATCGTGCACCACAGAGCAACCATAACCGCTTAACACAGAATATTTAACAGTTTTTGCCCGCTGTCAGCTCACAAGCCCCGTGAGCGCGATCAGTTTCAGCGTTTGTGCTGAATGGTGGTGGGGGCAAACTAACCAAGTCTATAGTAAAGCCAAATCAGAGCACACAGCATAGCCGACTCGGTTCTTCCCAGTGTTGACACGTGACGCGGCCCATCTGTATATAAAAAAAAATCAAGTCAGGATTGTCTGAGGTACCATCTATCAGGTCCTGGGCCATGGGAGAGCAATATCTGTTCTATTGTGGCGATACAGCAGTGTGCCTCCCCTTCCTCTGGCGTGGCAAGCAGTGAGGGGTTCAGCTGTGTGCATTCTTTTCACCGTGACATTGGGGAGTTCAAAGAGCACCGTTTGATTTCAGCCAACGAGCCAGAAAGGTGAGAGGTTTTCTCTCTAGCAGTATCATAGAAACAGCATGGGGCACAAGCAAAGTTAGTTCAGTGTATCCCACAGGGGGGCGTTGAGGTTCACTGATGCTAGGCCCGCTTTCTCAGCTGGCAGCCACAGCCTCGCAGGCAGCGAGGCAACCCTGCTGCCACGGGACGAGTTTTGCTGAGAAGTAAGCAGGGTCTCAGTGGCACTCCGTGAGACTGAGCACAAGTACCGACACCAATGCCCCCACAACCGCGTCAACCACAGTCTGAGTGAATTGGCCAGGGTTGGGTCAGGGAAGACCTAGTGTGTGTGTGAGATTTCTGTTCCGTGATCTCCAGTTGCTTTCTTCTCCCGATCGTCCTCAAGTCATAGTGGTGGGCTTTGGTTGGCCAAAGTAGAGGCTCATTTCCTCCAGATCCATACTACTGTCATCCCTGAAGCAGGGGTAGTTTATCTCTCATCTGAAAAAGAAATTATTTAGAAAAACACAAAAAACACAAAAACATGCCCACTTTTCGCATTGTCATCTTTTTTCCAATTGGGCAAAAACATAACCTGCATTGGACAGAGCACGGTGTGTGACATCAGGGCAAGGCTGTAGACAAATAAATTACAGACTTAACAAAATGTATTTTCTAATTTTTATACCTCCCCTAATTGTGAGTTTTACAAACCAAATTTGTCCCTTCAACCAACGACAGCTCACTGCGGTTGATCCGAATTCACTGTCCAGGACGAACATCAAGAGGGAGGGACTCCCAATAATCTTCAGCAGGGATATATCATCTCAGAGTACTTTCCCGCAAGTACTTTTTCCTCAGAGTACTCATCCCCGAGTAATCTCACTTTACACCTGTTTCAATAAAGCTTGTTATCTTTGAAATCTTCTAGTACTCTTACATCCGTATGCGGTTGACAAAAAAATAATTATTCCATGATCACATTAAAACATTACAGAAACATTTGTTATTCCATTCTCCGTTCAGCACGCCTCATTGTCACATCACACTCCATACACTCTCACAGGGCCCCCTCCGCCACGTTGTATAAATTGTCCAGCAGTTTGTTAAGGTCAACAGTAGTGTACTTGACATGACGCACAAACAATATAACATAAACAAACAATATAACACACACAACCATATAACACAACACAATCATATAAACAACACAGAAGCCTGTAATTTTAACTTTGTTATATTTTTTCCATGTCCAAATTACAATTGTACCTCATGAGCTATTTCTATTGTTTGCAAACTTTCAGAGCCTGCAGAACATCAGAGCTTTCGAGGTTTTTTCCTAAAAGGATCCATTTCCAACTTTAGTGTTTACCACGTGGTCCTGTACTCGGAGCTTATCACAGATGGTGTCCCCAATACTTTCTAATGACTCTTTTACTTTAAAATGTTATTTTTTTCCTTCTTTTTTTCTTTTTCCCTAAAGCCATGTCCGATTCATTAAAAATGTAATTAGTCTCAAACTTTATACTTCGAGCCTTTGTTTCAAACGAAAAATGTTTTTGTTGCTCATTAAGTCCACAATACCATGGCTTAGGCATATCCCAAAAACATACTCCGTTTGTAGCCTATCATCACTACACTGAATCCATGAATTTTCAAACTCCACTAATTGTCTGGGAACCACCGAGAGAGCAGCATTAGGTCTTCGCGGCGTGGTTGACCTCCAAAGTTTGTGTCGGGCGTAACTCTCACTCCCACTGTTGTGGCTAATAACTTAGCAATCTCAGGGTTTGGGTGTCCATTTTCCAGTGGTAGTAACTTTTGGTGACCGGTGCCCTGGTCCTTGTGCCATGCCGGTGAAACATGGAGCAGTTAGCTAGGTCAACTAGCGGTACCACCCCTAGGCCCGCTTGTGTTTTGAGAGCAGATTTAAATTGGGTCTGCACATAGGTCCGGCCCTAGTAGAGTAACCGGCGCACAATGGGGAATATACAGAAACGAATGTTTATAGCTGGTTGCCCTGAGAATCAAAACAACCGTTAGCGGTGACGAATGCCTTTAGTCTCTCTCGCCCCACGCTGCAAATTGAGAATGTGAAGCGCCATTCATTTTAGGGGAGACCGAAAGGCTGTCCACTTTTTATGCACAGATTTGTTGCCCCGGAGCATCCAGAATTTAACTTTTACCACAGATTTGGTAGCGTATATTACGGGAATTCAGCATGAAGTAATCTTCTAAAAAGTGCCAATTGCACTTGTTGTTGTTCAAACTTACAAGAGCTTTGATCCTTTGGGTGACAAATGGTTAACTCGGGTTTTGGTCAGTCCCGCTTCGTTTTCCTCCACGCCCGGACTCGGTCCGTCCTCTGGCCCCAGTGTGAGCTTGAGCGAGTCCTTCCGTGCTTTATCGCCTCCGCCGGTGACAGTCCTTCGGACCCATGTCGAGCACACAGTCTTTCCGCCGGCTGTGGGAAGTTTCTCAAAGTCCGCAGGAGGCCCCGGTAGCCCCAAGCGTTCAAATGAATGTTAGCATGTGGTCCATGAGGGTTGGTTAATATCCAAAACGTGCCGGTCCCAATGGCTACTTCTGTTTGCGGTGCGGGGCAACCCTTCAACGAGGTTACAGCGGTCGCGTTTTTGTGTTTCACGCGCCATGGCCCGCCCAGCGCTCCGTGGGGAACAGTCACGGGATATGTGGAGCAGTTTGGCTCTGGCCTTCCAAAGCAGTTAGTCTGTGTCTCACATAATGTGTCCACGAGTGAGTACGTTAGCTTCGGTTTCCTGCTCCGCCGCGTTCTTCTTCTGCGGTATCTCCCTGACTGTAACTGCTTCTGCCCCGCTTCTTCTTCTGCTCCGGGTTTGGGCCCACTTCTCGCTGGGTCACAGCTGGTGCGAGCGCCGCCGTGTTGGGTGGGGCGTGGGCTTGTGCTAGGGGCTTGATGCAGAAGTCATAGCGGGAGGGAAAGCGCCGACAGACCTGGACAGGGAAGAGGAAAAGTGACAACAGTAGTCTGCCTCAATTTTTGGTAAAAACCCAACGCCTTGTTTTGGGCGCGTCTTAGCATGGAGTTCTGCTCCTTGAGAAGGGTTCAAGGTGCGAGAGGGCGGTAGGGTGGGGGGTGTTGGATGTGTGGTGTCCGCCTGTGTTCCGCCTGTGTGTTCTCCGCTTCGTTGAAAAGCGGAGGAGCTATTGTTTTTACATATTTCTTTCTCTAACGTCTTTTGCCAGTGATATTCTTTAAAACCAAGTATATATATATAATTTTTTTTCTTTCTTCTAAATTATCACGCAAGATGCAGTAGATTGATTCAGAGACATAGACCTCTATCGGAAAAGCCAATGAAACACTGCACCATGTAGGCAAGCACGCATAGCTTTTAGATTCGAACCGTGTTTCCATTGCCATTGAAACGGGACGTTAACATTCCCCTCGGTGTGGGCATCTCTAGATTGATTTTTCCCCCATTTTCTCGTACAGACAATTGGACCTAACCCTTTAGTCTCCTCGCCAGCTCTTACCCACTTTGAGCGCTCCGTTCCCCCCCCGTGGTTCTATATACCCAACGAGCGCTGCGTTCTTTCAAACGGAGCGGGCCTGGCTGGAAGGCACTAGAGATAATCTTCAGGGTCGCTTACTGAGCGATACTAACACGCAGCCGCTACTTCAATCTAGAACAAATTACCCCAAAAAAATCCCGCACAAAAACCACAAACAGTCTATGCTGTGTGCAATGAATGAAATCCCCTCCAAAAAATACGTAAATAAATCAAAACCCCCGTTTACACTTAAGTGCTGCCCGGCTTGTTACGCAAATGAAAAGAAAAAACTCACAAATCAGGTTTTTTCTTTTTGGTCTTGTTGCCAAAGAATCTGTTCACCTCCAGGACGAGCGCGCCCTCCCTTTGTCTCCAAATAGAGCAGAGGCTGGTGTTTGTTTCCAGGTCGGCCCAAAGAAAAACGCAGACCCGCATCGTCCCTCAGGCCGAAAAGATCCCATGCCAAGACATGCCACAACGCCAAATTGTTGTAGAAATTACAAACCCCAAAGAAGAGAAAGCTCAAAGGTATTTGTCATAATCAGGAGCGTAAGTCTGTTTTTAATCTAATCTGATCTATTAGCATATGATGGACATTTGGTTATAGACCTCAAAACCTGACCATAACTTAGTTCACTACTCAATTACGCGCCTTTGAAGCCAACCCCGGTAGTCCGCTACATAACCTTTTGGCCAAACAGGGCGCCAGGCACCGTACAGAAGTTACCACCAAAACTCAGTTTTTCTTCACGTCCCAACGGGGTCTCCCAGAACAGGAACCAGCGACCTCACTACCGTTCCGGGAACTTGTTTCCGATTGGCAGAGACCAATCCACAAGTCCGAACTCCCCGGAATGTGGCCATCGGGTATTTTAAACACATTTTAAACGCTTAGTCTGTAGAAAAACATTTATTTTTTCATTACAAAAAGCTAAAGTGGCAACACTCGAGGACGTATTGATGGCGTAAAACTTAAAGTAAATGTTTGTAACTGGCTCTTTGTGCTAATTCTGCTATCTGACTGGATGAGACAGACAGATATTCATGAAATTATAAAAACAAAGTCGGTTTTAATCAAAAAATACTGATTTTGCTCTGTTTGTGTCCGTGTGAACCAGAAAACGATTAATCGATTACTAAAATAGTTGTCGACTATTTCAATAATCGATTAGTTGTCGATTAATCGATTAGTTGTTTCAGCCCTAGTAAAATGCACTATATAAATAAATATTACTTATTTCCATGGGGAGAATATGTCAACTTAGGGTGACAGTGGCTCAGTTGGTAGAGAATTGGCCTTTGAGCTTGATGGTTGTGGGTTTGAGCCCACCACAAAACTTTCTCCACCGACTCCCACTGATGTCTGCTGTCGTTCTGTCCTTGGGCGAGATACTTAACCCTACTTTGTCTATTTGTGGCCAATAGGCACATTTTTCCATATTTCCATGCAAAAAGCCAGATCCCATAAGACTTCTGAAGCTGTGAAGGGCAGGGTCCATGGATCTATAATAATAACTGAATAGGGTATTACTAGCTTATAGCTGTCCCACCCATGGACACAGGGGGTGCCCGTGGTACTGCAGACTAATTTCACTTGGGTACCCAGAAAAACGTCCCATAGAACTCAATGTAAACTAAAACAGCTCAACCTCAGCTGACAGAGAACCTACAGCTTTCAGAAAGATCTGATTTTCTTGTTGCCAATCTCACAATGGCAACAAGACTTAGCATTTGCTCCCGATGCCAATTTCTGGACCCAAACCTGTAACAACATTTACTTCATGACCAATAACTCAAACCTACAACTCATACAGTTCAAATTTCTTCATAGATACCACTACACAGACCACAAACTTTCCAAAATGGGTTTCAGCACAGGAATATGCTCACATTGCACTCAAAATCACAAAGACGACTACCACCACGCTCTCTGGCATTGCACACCGGTCAACACTTTCTGGCAACTAGTCACTCAGTCACTCTCCTCCATACTCGGCTGCCACATCCCAATGTCCCCCTCCCTCTGTTTACTTGGAGACACTTCCACACTAGACCTCAATCAATACCTTAAAAAACAACTATTGGTGTCGCTAACAATCGCCAAGAAAGTAATTCTAATCAACTGGAAATCAAAAAAAAAACTTACACATCACCACTTGGAAACACCTCCTGTTAGATCATTTATCAACTGAAAACTACTCACAGCTCTCTACACACACATCTACCTGTCCATTCCTCTCCTTCCTCCAATCATAGCAACTGGACTCAACAATCACACACTATAACCCAATATCATGGTTAAATATCCTACTACAACTGCGACAACAAAATACTACAATAGAAAAATGTATGAAATGAGATGGTAATGATGACAATGGCAATGGCACTAATATTGGCAATAGTGATTTGGGCAATAAACAATGATGATAACAATATTAATATTGATATTGAATAATTAGAATAATAATAATAATAAGGATAATGATAATGATAATGATAATGATAATGATAATGATAATGATAGTAAGGTTAAAAATAATAGCGAACACAAATAGCACAGGGCAAGTGGAGAGGGGCCTTTCAATGAGGGTGAACAACCTGGAGTTGTTAGGCCCCACACACTTTTTTTTAACGCAACACTAGCACAGGGGAAAACACAACATAAGTATTGTTATTTTCATTGTTTTCAAATATCTACTTATTTATTCTTTTTGTACGTTGTTAGTTTCTTTATTGTTAGTTGCCGTTTGATTGTCATAGTTATTGCATCCTGGTCTATATATGTGAAAGAGTATATGTAGGTGTACATGTTTGTATATACAGTATTTCTCAGCTTTATATCTCCCACAAGCTCAAACACTTACACATGCACGCACACACACACACACACACACACATACTTACCCTACCCTAACCCCAGTAGTACCTTTGTTGTTTATTGTACTGTAACTATGTATTTTCCTGTATGCCTAAATAAATATAAAAAAAAAAAAAAAAAAAAGAAAGATCTGATTTTGTGGGGATTTTAGTGTCCCTTGTCTTTTTTTCGATTTCGGTTTTCTTTAAATCCACACTTTACTGCCACAAACTCTGCTCCTTTTCCTTCCCGCTCTGACTCTAGAGCGCGGCCGAGCCCCTCCGTGCGCTTGCATGAAAGCCACACACGCATATTTGGCGCAACGCATCATGGGAGCTCGTCCACTGCGCAGAACCGGGAGGACCAGACTATGCCCAAATATAGGCGAGTTCTGCTAATCTCCCGGTCCTTGTGAAGTCCCATGTGCTACTGAGCACAAGCCATTCATTTGAATAGGGCGCCACCTTGGATCACCAGGGCTTGGCAGGGCCTGGTTAGTTCTGTGATGGTAGACCTCTTGAAACTCCAGGTGTGTTCTTAGGCGCAAGACACTTCACCCACATTGCCTAGAATGAGTCTGGTGTGTGTGAATGGTTGATGGTGGTCAGAGGGACCGATGACACATACTGGTGTTCTCGCTTCTGTCAGTGTGCCCCAGGGCAGCTGTGGCTACACCGTGTATGGAGTGAATGAATAATGACATGTGACGCGTCTTTGAATGTTCAAAAAAGACACAGATAGGCCTGGAGCCCACAACCTTCTGGCTGAGAAGCACAAGTGCTAACCACTGCACATAGAATGATATATTATTACCAGGATTTTGCATGACTCCATTATTCTTTTCTATGTTACACGTTTATGAAACAACAATTATTCCTTTATACCATCTACAATGGGAGCTTTCCTCTCCTTTGGTGCTCCAGCATCCTGTCAGGGGTTTCTGTCATGTTTATCTCTTACATTTTGTCTGTGTTTATTGTGTTTACTGTATGCATTATCGAATCTGGACCACAGTGAATTGTGTACTGCTGGGTAAATAAATCTCAGCAGGGTCTCACCTCTCTCCTGTTTACCCTCACATCAATATTATCACCACTTATTATCACTTTCTTTGTGTTCTTGTTCATTAGTACGAATCTCATTTTGAGTTGAAGTGCCTCATCATATCATCAGTGGCTTTCCTCTTGTGAGGAAGCATGATTAGGGCTTTGACAGCCCCACAAACAGAAGATTAAAACATAGAGGATTAATGAAGCTGCTGACTAAAGCGGCTCTGAGCCATTTTGTCATCTGCCATTAGATCCTATGGCTCGTTTTCAACATACATCCATGCAGTCGCACCGTGGCTCTGGATAATCTGATGTGAAGCTCTGACCATTCTGTCCGAGTGTGAGACAAGCAAAGCGTTGTTTATGAGGGAGAAATCCCCAGCAACACTGCATAAGGCACATTGCACTCTCTCCCTCTCTTAATGCTGCATGATGGATTTAAATGGTAAGACAGCTGACCGCCACATGAACTCTTCCTCACTTTAGGGTCAGGGGGGATTCTATCGTGGTACATTTGTTTGATGACCTAATTTAACATTGAGTGTTTCTTAGGGCCATTAAGTGGTTGGCATCATGTTTTGGGATAGATACAGTATATGGCTGGGTGGATATTTTAGCTGTTAAGTATCCCTGAAGTAGGATTCCCAAGTGGATTTCAAGCACAGTATGTTCTCGAGATCCTAATCGTCAGACTAGCTGTTGCCAAAGGGTCTCGATGCATTTGTCATTTACTCTATGAACATTTGATTAAAAGTCAAATAGGGCTGTGTGCCATTTGATTTTCTTCAGGTCCAGGTACTGTAATGATATTTCATACTGCATATTATGGGAGAGCTGCATCAAAAACTTGAAAGTCAAATTCAGTTATAAGGGAGCACTTTAGCCATTCTCTGGTTGACAAATAAAAATTGCAATTATTATTATTTATTTTGTTATTAAGATTAGTATTAATAGATCTTTTTCATGATTTTAATAATCACTAGCATAATTATGATTGTTTTTATGAACGAGTGGCCCTTGTCTTCTATTTTGATCTCGGGTTTTCCAAACATTCTTTATTATACCAGCCACTTGGTTATTGCACTCCTTGTAGCTTTCCCTGCTAACATCTCTACACCCTGCAGTTATGCACTAGATTGTCTCATGGGCATCTTTGCACAGTCCACACCTGGGGTCTGATGTGGTAGATCTGGGCCTCTATCATTCATGCTCAGGGCCTGCCCCTGTGCCAGGTGAGGACCTCTATGCCATCTTTCAGTCTAACCATTGGGTATGTATATATACCCCATAGAGTCCTGTTGATGCTGTATAGTTCCAAGCATTCAATGTTCATTGAGTCATAGGCTTTGTAGTAGTTTATCCAAGCGGTCCTCAGGTTGGTGTGCTGGCTTTGTTAGGCTCAAAAAATAAACAGTGTTTAAGAGAGGTCTCAATTTCCAATTTCCATCTGACCAGCAACACAGCCGCACTTCAGCCTCCCCCTACACTATTAAATTAAAATGGTGAGAGGTTGAATCCTGTTACTCTCTTTTGTGCTATTAATATTAAGACCAAAATATTCATTGTTATGGCATGGGCAAAACCATTAATCATTTTAGGACTGATGAGAAAGGAAACTCCATATGAGCAATATCAAATCCAATCCATTAATCTTACCTTCTGCAGGGCTCCTTTCTTATTTTTATTGCTTAAGCTTAAGCTTGACCGGTCCTCATCGTGACATGTGCTAACCTAAAACTATTTGTCTCAGAATGCAGCAAGTTTCTCTACACTGCACTTGACTCTTTGGTTAACAAGCATAGCCCTAATTTCCCTCACCCTTCTCTTACTGAATTATGATATGCAAATGAATGTAGAGGTCACTTTTTTTAAAAGAGTGACGTCAGCGAGCATGTCGTTAGCCTCATTTTAAGACTCGTCTTTCTAAGAGGCTGCAAAACACTGCAACATCCCTGCATGCTTGGAAAAACGATTTTAAAATTCTACTTAGACACATTGTAATCATAAATAGTACATAATTAATAAGTAATACTCCCATGTCTCAGGAACTGATGATATTTTGACAGTTACAGACATATTTCTATAGGTTGTAACATATCCTGCTCAACCACTAACCGTTGAAAGGCTTTTTTTCTTACATGGTACAAATTGTTCCAAGTATACGTTGCCTCTGTTTGTGCTGCTTCTGTGCCTTTATATGAGATTAATCTTGATGTGGTATTCATTTGGAGTTTCCTGGCCTTGTTAATTAGCCTTTCCCGTGAGCGCTCGTACTGCATGCATCTGAGGAAGGATGTGTTTTTGTTGCTGTGTCTTGGGAGCATAGTCCAGGGGAGGTATGGGGCTTATACAGTAGTTTGTGTGCGTGTGTGGGAGAGTGCTTATGCTGCATGTAATTCAATATGTGAAGTAGCGTAGTATTTATCTGCCAGAGGAAGTTTTCACGTAGAAGTGCCGTGACAACTTTTGGAGGGGGAGAGGGAATTTTCATGTATGCAAATGTTGTTGACGGAATTGTTCCAAAGCAATATTGAAACTGTATACAAGCCTTTTGCTCCGTGTGTGTGCGCGTGTGTGGCTCTCTCTCCCAGCCCAAGAGGAACATGCACAGATGGAACTAGATTAAGAGAGAATCTGTGTCTGTACATTGTGTTTATTCAAATGTGCGTTGCCAACAGCCATTCTGCATTTTGAGAACTGGACAAGAACTGTTAATGTTGTTCATTATGCAACTGTGGGTTTTTGTGTCTGTTTTCATCATGACAAGCCTCTCTTTGTATCCAGTGATATGAGTAGGATTCCTTCTTTGATACGGAGGCAGTAGTAATGCTAGTACAACTGAAGAAATAGGGCAATTTTCACCCAGAAACATTTCAAAACATGTATTTTGTATTTTCTGGATACAGTTTTCTGTTGACCAACTGTGTCTCATTAATACACGGAGCTCTGGCTGCTCTTGTGATGTGATATCTAAAGTCATGCACAGCAATGTTTTTAAATTCATGTACTTATTTTTTGTGGGTTTCTTTGTGTTACAGTGAGAAATGTTTTTCCTTTTTTTTTTTTTTTCTAAATTGACGTTATGTTCTGTCAGAGCATTACAAGAGATCTAGTGAATGTCAGTTACTTTTCAAACCAAGAGTGAAAGTCAAACACTAGTTAGACGCGTCCATGCTCACCTCCGTAGCTTAGGGTCTGTCTCAAATCCTTGAGACCCCTTGTTATTGGTTTAACTATTCTCCTCCAGCAAATCTCACTGGTCGTAGTTCTTTTTAGACTATTCAAAGTAAATTATTGTTGAAAAATACTCACTGTACATAACAGTAGGGTGCCCAAAGTTCAGAAATGTACATTCCTTTAAGTCACTCTGCAACGACTTCACACTGACTCGAATAGATTGTGAAAAAGAGACATTTGTTCTGCGAGTTGATTTTTGAAATGAAATGTACTTAACATATGTCACACTTATTCCCCACACCTTTTTATGTGTGCAATTAGAAGAAATTAGTTACATGACTTGGATAGTTGCATGCTTTTGTATTTATTTATTTTACATTAGTTGAATGTTGTTGGTGAGGAATTCTCTTCTGTACATTTGCCAGCAACACAAAAGATTCTAATGTTATGTAAATAAAATATGCATGTTCATTCCAGTTTATTATTTATTAATGAAAAGGAGAAGACAAAACATTTGCTGCCTCTACCTTTGCTCTAAGCTTGTTTTGTCTCCTGCAGGTGCTTCTACAGACAAACGCTTCATCCATGTAAAGCGGAGGCGCTCTCACCTTCTCTGATGGACACTGGACGACCACCAGCATTTTCATTTAAGAGACACCCAAGCAAAGACGAAGAGAAGACGAAGATTGATACAACAGCAGTACCTCACAGTCAGCCGCTCACTTTTCTCAGATTCACTCAGAGCCCTCTACTCGACTTTCTACCTCCCAGAGAAAGAAAAAAAACACAATAGGAAGTTTATTTTCTGTTATCAGATCTCTCGGCCTCTTACTTTATTGTGCAACATTCTATCCCTATACCTCAGGGAAAGTCTCCCACTGCCTACCTCTTCCACCGACAGCCAACCAACTGCAAACAAGTCCACAACTCTGACCTCTCAGTGCTGGAAGCGTGACAAAGCCTCGATTGCCTCTCAGACACAAATCCGCAAATGTGACCAGCACCAACAACCTTCGACCTACCTGCCAGCACTCCTATAAAAACACATCTGAACGTGAAGAAAGCGAAGCTACCACCCATCGCACTCTCTGTAGCCTCATACTCTGGTTGTTAGTATTACAGTATTTCTGGCAGACAATTACAAATTTACCTCAAGAAACAGAAGGGAAACAGAAACTGGTCCAGTGCATTATTTCCCTACACCTCAGCATCTGCCCAGTTGCCTTGGAGGCAGTGGTAAAGCAACAGTAGCCGAAGAGGCCTCCTCGGGCTGAAGCTACTGCACGAACAGTGCATCCAACTGGATGATTCCTATAACAGTCGCTCTGTAGCATTATCCAACAAATCCATACTCTACTCAGGAGAAGACACAACATAAACTGTTAACTTGCTCCATAACCAGATCATACATTCAAAAGAAGAAGCCAGCTTTGAAAAGTAAAGAGAAGAATGCAATGGTACGTTTTCCCCCTCAATTTCTACTCCTTTTGTGCTCTGACATTTACTTCTTGCTGTGGTGCTCTCGAATTCGAAAAATCCAGACGGTAAAACGAATATAATGTAGATCTTCTTTCCTGTTATTATGAAATTGACCAGTTGTACAGTTTGCATTGAAACTTTTCATTTTGCTGTACTAATAACTGACATTCAAAAAGTATTTCTGGTCTTATGTAGGCTACAGCAAGAGGTGGATGGGAGAAAGACTTTATGAACAATTATTGTATAAACATCCCTGTGATTGAACTTTCAGAGTTGATTTTAGTTTGTGAAATTTGTTCATATATTAAAAGTATTTTTTCCGCAACTTAAGAAAAAAGTAAATAATTTAAAGCTTATATTTTATTAACAAATGGATATGTTTGACTGGGGATTGTGTTTGTTTGGCCACGACCAACACGCTGAGTCCGAAAGTCAAAACTTGGCAACAAAAGAAGATCCACGCAGCAGTAGGCCACTCAGATTCAGATTCAGATTCATTTATTTGCCATTTGCAGTAAAACCACATTGGAAAACTGTGCAAGACTACCCCGGTGTGCACCAGAAGACGACACACACCAGAGCTCTTGCTGGGTATATTTTGTATTCATTACTCAAAGAAAGCTGTTAAAGTAAACATCACATGTGAGCCTTTCTTATTCAAATGTATGATAGATTACATGTATGAAAAAGTACTCTGGGATTTGATTTTAAAAACTATAATGAACAAGGCACAGTTGCCAAAGATTTCAATTGATTTAATTTGCATAAAAATACACAAACACTCCAGTCGTAATTCAAAGTGACAATGCAATTTGAAAATGGAGAACATTTTTCATGATGTCATTCAAATTTTAAATGCCTTTTGCAAATTATGTAAATTACAATAATATGCACATTTCTTTGCAGATTATCAGTTGTTAAAAATTGCAATTGGTTACTTGGAACATTGCATGACATAATTCAAATGGCAATGCATTCTTCACTTACAATGCAAACTGGATACCAGATAACCAGATTAGAAAATAAGTTAAATAATAATATTGTCAGTTAAATTATCCTCAAGATTCTCTTGGAAAGAGTTATCTCATTTGAACAATAATTAATCTTGCTGTCTATAATCTATCTATAATATAAAATCTCTAGACACTCTCGAGTTGGAAAGAACTCTGCTTGAGAGAATCATAACAACCTGAAGTGGCCTACTTTTCCGAAGCCTGTTTGTGTGCTGGCTTTTTAGTGTTGGCTTAAAATGAATTTTGAAAAGACAGGCTTTAATCTAGTTTTGTCATGTGTCCATATGCGAGCAGATTGCCTGCGCATTGTGCACAGTATCACTGCCCAACCATGCTGTGCATGAATTATGTGGTTGTTGTGTAGGATCAACAAGGACATGCTTTACCTCAGACAGCCCCAGACTCCTCCCCTTCTTGCCCACCCCTCTATATGTCCCAACATTGCTAGCCTCCTCACATCCCTGCACCACAACGCCATCTGCAGTTTGTAGGCGCAGCAGCACGTCCACTGTCACCTGTAGAGAGTGCATCGTCCAATCACACGGCAGCTCTGTGTGTCGCACATGGCGGCTGTATCTAGGCCAGTGGTATGGGTTGTTAGAGTGCGTATAGGGTCATATGTGAGCTCAGTTTCAATTGCATTAAAGGCAAACAGAATGTGCTTTGTGAGCAGGAAGTAGCTCTTTTATGCATGTTTTAAGGCTGTAGTTACAGGTCCATGAGATTGGAACATTGCATGAGTCATCCGAGCTCTGAGATGAGGAAGATGTGTGATTGTGTGTGCTGCATGCCTCTAGTACACAAACAAAACACAGATAAATACCGACTAGCAGAACAATGAGAACAAACTAAAAAGGGTGTCAGGGTTTAGTCATTTTAAGAAATTCTAAATGGAAAAAGTTTCTTTGGTATTGCAATTTTAAATGGACGCACTACAGTAGTTATGTTGTTTTCTTTTTTAGCCTTTATTTAAGCATAGAAATCGCATTTCTAAAGGTGTCCTGGCCAAGAAGCATTTACAATGCAACCCTCAAACATTTGATAAAAAACATATTACAACATATTAGAACAAGTCTTTGATTGCTTTTTCAGAAGGGTGCCAATGGAGTGCAATACTGAAAATGTATTTTGTCAATTACTGCCCTGCTGGCGACCCTAAGTATAGCCTTAAATCCCCACAGCAGACTCGTCTCAGAAGATCAGAGAATCAAACTGCAATAATGGCAAAACACATAGAACCATTGGTCATAGGGGGACCTTATTAGACCCTCTTGCATTGGTAAAGAACGACTTAAAAACCCGATGGGAAAACGTGAGAAACCTCGGGCCGTAGGACGGAAACTGAGGCGGGCTATGCTGTCACAGTGTGAGGTCCATCAGACCTGTGTCCAGGCACCACAGGACTCAAGTCTTTTATTTGAATTGTGAGATGAGATGAGATATACTTTATTTATCTCACCTGAAGTAGTTGTCTTCTAGTTTTAATGTGGTTCTTGGCCATTGTCGAGTTTGATGAAAATAATGATGTTTTCATAGAAAACTGCGTTTCAATGAGTTCATGACTGAAAGGTAGCCTCTGCTAGTGCTTTCAGTGCACATTTTATCATGTAACGTATTTTTGAAATTTTACTGAAAGACCACACTAAAGTTGCACAACTGTGAAGTGAAAGCAAAATGATATATGATTTTGTTCATTAAAAAAAGTCTAAAATGTTAAAGGGGTTTGCACAAGTTATCATACAGCACGAGTTAGTGCTATATGGAATCAGCTTCAGTTTTTATTCAATGCAGAACAGCTGTAATTATCCCCAGATTATGAATGTTAGAAAAGCAATTTAACTCAGAAATGTGTATGACTACTTCACAGCTGTCTGTTGCTGTGTGTGAACCTTAGTAAAACATTCAAAATCCCTAGTCCTCACTAAAGGACTATCAGGTGATTTACATCTGAATCAGATGTAAAACTACCATAGGCAGTATTATTGTCATATGTGTGTAAGTTTGGGCACGCTCAAGGATGTGTGCTGAAATTCCACTAACATGTCATTCTGAGAGTGCACACAGGGTTCACTGACCTTGTTTCCACCTGACAAATCTAAGCGATAGGAACCACAAGTCTGGAACAGGGAACATGGATGAAACCACAAAGCATGAAGGGGGAATACTCTGGGGTTCAGGGTCTGCACAGAGAAATATGAAGCTGGAAAATCCACACTTATTTTATTGAGAAAAGTGTCTCTTTGGATTTTCTGCACCAATGTCCAGTCTAAGTGTTCTCTTCCTAGGCTCAGATGTACAGTGCATCCTGAAAGTATTCACAGCGCATTTTTTTTATATTCTTGCAAATTTATTAAAAATTTAAAAAACTTAAGAAACCACATGTACAGAAGTATACACAGCCTTTGCTTAATGCTTTTTTGATGCACCTTTGGCAGCAATTACAGCCTCAAGTCTTTTTGAATATGATGCCACAAGCGTGGCACACCTGTCTTTGGGCAGTTTTGCCCATTCCTCTTTGCAGCACCTCTCAAGCTCCATCAAGTTGAATGGGGAGTGTCGGTGCACAGCCATTTTCAGATCTCTCCAGAGATGTTCAATTGGATTCAAGTCTGGGCTCCGGCTGGGCCACTCATGGACATTCACAGAGTTGTCCTGAAGCCACTTCTTTGTTATCTTGGCTGTGTGCTTAGGGTCTTTGTCCTGCTGAAAGATGAAACGTCGCCCCAGTCTGAGGTCAAAAGCACTCTGGAGCAGGTTTTCATCCAGGATGTCTCTGTATATTGCTGCATTCATCTTTCACTCTATCTTGACCAGTCTCCAATTTCCTGCCGCTGAAAAACATCCCCACAGCATGATGCTACCACTACCATGCTTCACTGTAGGGATAGTATTGGCTTGGTGATGAGCAGTGCCTGGTTTCCTCCAAACATGGCGCCTGGCATTCACGCCAAAGAGTTCAATCTTTGTCTCATCAGAACAGAGAATTTTTTTATTCATGGTCTGAGAGTCTTTCAGGTGGCTTTTACTAAGGAGCGGCTTCTGTCTGGCCACTCTACCATACAGGCCTGATTTGTGGATTGCTGCAGAGATGTTTGTCCTTCTGGAAGGTTCTCCTCTCTCCACAGAGGAACGCTGGAGCTCTGACAAAGTGACCATCGGATTCTTAGTCACCTCCCTGACTAAGGCCCTTCTCCCCCGATTGCTCAGTTTAGATGGCCGGCCAGCTCTAGGAAGAGCCCTGGTGGTTCCAAACTTCTTCCATTTACGGATGATTGAGGCCACTGTGCTCATTGGGAACTTCAAAGCTGCAGAAATGTTTCTGTACCCTTCCCCAGACTTGTGCCTCGAGACAATCCTGTTTCGGATGTCTACAGGCAATTCCTTTGACTTTATGCTTGGTTTATGCACTGTTAACTGTGGGACCTTATAAATACAGGTGTGTGCCTTTCCAAATCAAGTCAAATCAACTGAATTTACCACAGGTGGACTCCTATTAAGCAGTAGAAGCCTCTCAAGGATGATCCGTGGAAACAGGATGCACCTGAGCTCAATTTTGAGCTTCATGCAAAGGCTGTGAATACTTAGGTACATGTGGTTTCTTAGTTTTTTTTATTTTTAATACATTTGCAATATGTGTATATATGTATATGTGTATGTATGTATATGTTTGTGTGTGTGTGTGTGTATATATATATATATAATTACAAATATGTGTAATATATATATACACACATATGTGTATGTACATATATATGTGTATGTACATATATATATGTATGTACATATATAGACCAGGACACCTCATTTATTTTTATTGACAACAACTTTACTATTTTGTAGCGCCACCTGCATTTGAAAGTCTTACTTCTAAATGAAATGGTAAAGAAGATTTGAGAATTAAATTACATTAAAAAGTGCTATAAATGGTTTTTTTGTTTGTTTTTGTTTTCTAAACAACACCAACACCATTAAGTCTATAGAGGGCAGTAGTTTGGAGAACCTCCCTATATAATTATTTATTTTCTCCATGTTTGTCCTAGTGCTAAAGAAATTGGTTGAAGGCTTTTTTCCTTAATCATTTGGCCATTTTGTCAGACATGCACTTTTGAGATGGTGGCAAATTCTCTAAAACCTTGGACACATTCCAACTACACACTATCCTGTAATCTTCTTATCACTTTCTTTACACTTTTTAAGACGTCTGTTTTTTGTGTCAACAATTGAAAATGATAATAAACAACAAATGCATAGTCTTTATATTAGCTTCTGTTACCTACTATATTGATAATACAGTATAATATTTTATGAGAATAGGCTGAACCCAAATGACACAATGTGCAGATTCTGCTTTTTAGCCCTATCAGCAGAAGCTCCTCATACATCTAAAATATTTAGATCTGAGGGTTGGCGGGTAGATGTGCTCAGCATTCTTTAAATCAAAAGCTGCACGTGTTTCTCCATTACACTGCCTCACTGCACTCACTTATGTTAGATCTTGGCCAATTTATTGATGTGTTTTTTAAACAGAGTGGGTTGTGTGTGGAAATGAAACACCACGACAAAGTGACAAAAGCCTGAAGTGAAAAAAATTTAAAGTGATGCTTGTACAAACACTCACACCACATGAGTTAATTATTCATGGAACCCAATTTTCACAGCAGAAAAACTGGACTTAAAGCTGCACTAACTGACTTTATTTTGGTATTCATTACAAAAATGCTTTCCATGTTCATGTAGTGCATTGGGATATACGTCCTTTTGAAGAATAATTAGCGCAGATTTGTGCTGGCGTGACATTATATTTTAGATCGAGTTTTGATGAAACAAGGAAGAGAATGTGTTTCGGGTCGCAGATTGTGACCAATCACAACGGACCACTGGCCCCCACTTTCGTGAGAAATCTACAGGTCTCTGTTAGCATTGACAGCTGAGTTAGCAGAACAAGCCGAGGAGCTAACCTGAAGCTTCGTGTCTTCATCACCGGTTACTGCTTACTTAGCGAAACAGCCATCCAAAAGAAAGTCCCATTCCTCCGCGCTTCCCGGTTCTATCGTTTTATGGTCACGCCATCCACGTGTAAATCCATATTCATGTATTATCCATACTGGGAGACGCTAGCTCCGTCCCAACAGTGAGTGTGTGTGGGGGGCGATAGCTTCGTGGGTGCGGGGAGGGGAGCAGAAAGAGAGAGGCCAGCGAGTCCACAGCTTCAAAATCCCAAAGTCAGTTAGTGCAGCTTTAACAGCGTTGCCCATCGAGGCACTGAAACTGTCAGATTAAATGGAGAATGTTTGTGGACAGCAGTTTCCAGGTCTTTCTACAGATTTTCAGGATTAGGGTTAGTCTTGTACTGTACACGTACCTTTTTTATACATTCCTTGGTAGCTCAGGCTTTGGGGGATTGCCCTGCTAGAACTTACATTTCATTCCCCAGCTTCAAGTATTTTATGGACTCCAATCCATCAAGTTTTCTTCCAAAAATGCCTTGCTTTTGGCTCCATCCATTTTCCAAAGAAAAGCAGCTCCACAGCATGATGCTCCCCCATTTGACACTGACGATGGTGCACTGAGGGTGATGAGCAGTGTTGGTTTTGAGACACCTATCATTCGTTGTTGGTAAAAGGTGCCCCCTATATTTTTAACCTTTTAACATGTTTGCGCGCTTCCTGTTTTTTTGCCTAATCTGAGTGATTTGATCTATGCCAAATGTGACACGTCAATTTCTCCATTGTGAGATCAATAAAGTGTACCTTATCTTATCTTACATGACTTCGGTTGAACTGCAAATAGGATTTGGTTGTACATTGCTGCTTTTTACTTCGCCACAACTTTACCCCTGACCTTTCTGCTCTGCTCATTACGTTTTTGGAATTGAACTCAACATAATATACAAGAATACTGCAAACACACAAACTGAAACCTCACACAGAGTAAATCCTGCACATTTTCTGGGAGTAAGTCTGAGAGTGAAGCAGTGAATAGCAGTGAGTGGTATAGGAGGGTCACTCTTTCACATCCACAAAAACATGGAGACGAAGCGAATGGAAGGTCAAGCGTAGCCAACTCGCATTCTTGGCAACTTGCACACTGTGGTCATTAGCCGGCGAAAAACCACAGGAATAGCGAGATGAACCCAGGATCAGGTCTATAGGCACAGTTTGTGTCCTGCATCTACACTTAATTGGATTAGGGATCTTTCTGTGTTATTATAAGTTCAGTTAAGGGGGAGAAACAATGACTTTTTTTATGTTGAATTCCTATATGCACTTATTTTTACCTTCTGAATTAATGGATGGATGGATGGTTTCCCATTGTAAGGATGCTTGCCTTGTAGGCTCTCTTGTGGTATGGACACGGATGCCTTTAAGAAGGGGAAGAACACTCAAATCACTGATACTCAGTGATTTGTATATTGGCCATTCTCCTAACATGGTGATAGAAAACCGTAGACGTTGCTGTTCAGGATGATATTGCACTCATGTGTGCAGGTGCCGCGGTTTCAAACCACATTCACACAAATGTGTTGAAAAACTGCCAGGTTGAATTTAATCTTCTCTCATTTGCATGTGTAGAATTCTACGGGGACTATAGTGGTAGGATTCCAGTCAGACACTAATAATCATTTTCTCAAACACAACCCTTCTTGGTCTGTGGTTTACAAATCTGGAGTGTGTGTTTGTTTGTTCAGTTTTGAGCTTAAAATGCCATATGATGCGGCGCTTTTATGACATCTTAGATATTCATCAGTGGAATGCAGACAGTACATACACTGAGGGCCGCCGTGTTTGGCATAAACTCAGTGAACCACAAGCAGCTGCAAGAAAAGCTGCTCGGGTTCTGCATCGAATGTGCGCTTTGAAATCTCACACTTAAAATGATCGGAGTTTTAATGTGTTGCATATGTTGAATTCAAAATAGATGGAAATATTGATAGATAATACTTGTCAATCTAAAACAAGACAATTGGGATGTGGACTTTGTGGCCAATTGTCTTTGAAGTTGCCTAATAATTGATAAATAGTTGTTCAAATGATTAAGTTACCTATACATGATATGATCTAAAACAATCTGTTGACATAGACATAGAATACATATTCAGTCCCTAAATGTGTCAGGCTTATAGAGACCAAAAGACTTGAAGCTGTAATTGTAGGAAAAGGTTCAGTTCCACAACTTATTAACTGAGGAGGGATGAATACTTTTGAAAACCACAGTGAAAGTTTACTATCTTTACAAATGTGGCATGTTCAGTTACAGTTAACCTTTTGCTTGTCATAGTGTACTTGTTTTACCTTTTTAAGGCTGTTTTTTGTCTTATTTTTCCAATGCTTCCTACAGTATCTGTGTAGTTTTCATCACTGCTCTGCACTCTGTATAACAAGGTTCTACATTTTCACAGCAGTTGATCGTGCTTTTTTCCTATTGATCCGAGCGCACAGTGTTACACAATAAAATAGTGAGAAAAAAAACAACAAAGGTGATTTGCAGCAGATAGGCTGAGGCGAGGCTGAGGCTTAGGCGAGAGAAGCGGCTCATCTTTGATTGCGGCGAGGCTCTAATCAGCTTGGATGGCGGCCAGCTAAAGCGCCTGACTACAGTGAGCTGTGTGTACATTCAGCGGCATCAGGGACACTAATCATCCAATCACTCACAGAGATGGCACCTTCTCACTGCAGGGGCTTTACCGGAGCTTGTCATGTCCAAACTGTGTCCACCTTGTTTTCTCATTAGCAGTGAATACAATGTTCGATGTGCAGTGTGCAGGGTGGCTGCTGGTGAGGACACTGCCTCGCTCTGGCATCTCCCCTCCTCTGATGCCATCTATCGACAAGTGTTGAGAAGTGAAAGAGGAAACATATCCACTGCTAGTACTACTTCTATGCTTTGATGATGTAGTACTCACACTACATAGTTTATTAGATTTCTGTATGAGTTTTTAAGCCACCATATGTAATGTTTTATGCATCTCCAGATACAAGTACAAGTACATATTGTACATTATATTTGGCCTTTTCTGATCAGACCTTTATTTATTCTTAATTGAATTGAATTGAAGCTCTTGTTTGGTTTGCCAGGGGTATTGAAATCCAGATTGTTTAGTATCTGTCTTTTTATATTTCCTTAACCCTCACTCTCTGATCACATCAGAGTAATTATACTTTAATTCATACTCCATTTTGTACTTAAAGAAGTCTGTGTGTGCCACGGTACACTCAGCCCCCAGTAGTGGGGCATGACAATATATACAATACAATATATACTATAAAAAATATAGTGCCGAGAGCAGACTTAGAGATTATTTTCTTCTTCTCTTGTGGGGTTGTCCACAGGGCAACAGAGGTGTGGATTGGAAAGTTAATTAAACCAGGAAGAACGCAAACTTCAACCTTTGTTTGTTTTGTATTTTGAATTTACCTAAACATGCATCTACTGCACATCTGAATGGAGATTAACATCATGAAACGCTGTTATTCTAAAAAAATAGTTAACGATTTTTTTTTTTTAAAGCATCAGCATAATTGTATTATTTTGTGTTATATTATGCTATTGCCCTATATTTCACCCGATATCATGGATTAAGATAAATGACTAATCTCTACCTGTCTGTAAGTTATTTATCCTGTGGGGTCTATTTTTATTCTTCCTAATGGTAAACATTAGGCCAGCCTGTTAAAGCCTCATGGGTCGGCTCAGGTCATGCCCACTCACTGCATGAGTCTTACAGTAGACTCTCTGCTGCCCCCTTCTGGCCCACCGCTCTCACTATAACCAGTGTGCAAACTAAACCAAACAGCCACATTCATACTCTTTCAGATTTGGTTAAACTGCTGTTTTATATTTTTTAAAGTACAAGCAGAGGTCACTATTTTAAGTAATAATCTATTTGATTGATTGTACAAAACTTGGTGTCATAAACAGAAGGAATTGATATTTTTGCCTTTTTAAGTTTTTTTTCAGTCAGATTAGGCCTTTACTCATTTAATTATTTTTCCCCCACAGCAACTTCAATAGATGAGCCTGTCAATAGTTTTGTTTTCTTTTGTTGCCAGTTTGCCACTACCTCGGGGAAACAGTTGGCCAATTCCAAATCTAATTTATTCTAAGCTACTTACAGTGCCTGTGTGGAGTTGACAAAAGGGTGCTGCCACTTTCATTTGTGTTGTTCAGACATTGTAATGATGTAATATGTAAGAATTGTGCAAATACTAAACATGTATGTACAGTATTTGGTTTGCATTATCCCATCCCACTTAAAAATAGCTCTTGTTTCTTCAATTACTAAGACAAAAACTGTGTGCAGGGGAGGGTGACTAGACCATAGAGATTTAACAAATCTTTGTAACAACCTCCTTAAAGCCTCTGTTACATGTGAAGTTTCTGATCCATGAATCAACTTCTCAATTATGATCGAGCGCTCAGAAAATTAGAACATGCAAGGGCTGTGTTTTGTCTGAAGGTACACTTCCGTCGCCTCAGGTTCACAGACTGATTCTCAACCTGATTCCTGATTTTAATATGGGTTGACCCAATATTTGTCATGTTTTATTTTGTTTTGTGCCTTACTGCTTTGATTTTCTGCTGTACCTAATACCTTTTCCCTCTTTTTTGGCAGTTTGTACTTTCTTCCTGCAATGGCCCGTCCTCCATGCTTCACACAGCCAGTCTCTGTTGAGATTCTCCGGTGGCTCTCTATTCAAGGTGCTGCTAGCGAATGCTAAAGATCCTGGCAAAGTGGAAGTCCTGTGATTGGCCACTGGACCTGGCCACTGGACCAGACCAAGACCACATCGAGCCAATGTCCAACAAGCAGGACAGCAACTCATCAGAGGGAGAGGAGAAAGGGTAAGAGAGAGAGTGTGCAACACTGATGTTATCCAGAGATTTTCCAGGGCCTTTATCTGGAGTTGCATGTTCTCCCTGTGTCTGTTTCCTTTTTGGCACCTCAGATCTGTCATCACCAATATATGGAAATTGCACCAAATAGAAATGTATAAATGAAGAAGACCTACTCACTAGTGCCATAATGTATCAGGAAGGAAAAGCAGTAACCCTAACGCTAAATGATCCACATTTCACCTGTCACTTCCAAACTTTGAATTGTCTGATGTATCAATCACAGTGTGACACTTCCGCCTGCCAGGCAGAGAGACAGATGGGCCTCGCAGATTTACAACGTGCTTATGTTAAATTGCAAAGAAGTAAAACATTGCAGTTTATTCTGGTCATAAATTACAATTGAAACAAGATAGACTCAAGAGCGTGGGTGCACTTGAGTAGAAGTTCTTGATCATAAAAATGTGCAGATTAGACTTCATAATACGTTATGCCATTTTACAGAGTCAGACATTAAACAGAACAAATTAGTGGTTGTGTGCGGTCTATGAGTGCATGTGTGTGTGTGTGTGTGTTTGTGTGCTTGTGTGTGTGCACTTCTGTCACAGCACGTGTCCTACTGAGTGCTGCCTCATGACCCTGACCCTCCCCCCTCCGATCTTTGAGTCAGAGCTAACACACAATGTATTTCAGCGCTCCAAATCCAGCTTTAGGTTACGGACACTTCGGCCCAATTTCTGTGCAAATTGCTTTTCCCACTGACTTTAAACACTACTGGCTTTCAGCGTTACAACTTCATACACTTAGTCCGTTATCTGCACCAGACCTCATAAAGGAGGCATGTATTTTTATTCTTAAAGTTTTAAAAATTGTATTCTTAAACTTTACAATGGTAAAAAAGAATTCCATCAAGTTTGTTAGCATTGTGGTTTATTATTATTATTATTATTACACAACTCCCACTGATGTCTGCTGTCGCTGTGTCCTTGGGCAAGACACTTAACCCCACTTTGCCTGAAGCCCCCATTGAAAGATCTCAGCTCCTGTGGACTCACCACCTGCAGGAGGATCAGTGAGTGGCTGGTGCTCTGTGTACTGGGTGCAGCTCTGACTGCCACCCCCGACCCAGAAATGGATTAAGGGGAAGAAAATGGATGGATGGATGGATATTATTATTATTATTATTGTTGTTGTTTTTGTTGTGTATTTCCCTACGTGTTTTATCAAGACATGGTCCAGAAAGTAATTCTTGCTTCTGTGTGCCGAAAGCTTGTGCTGACACACCACCTCATCGTTTTTTATTTCTGCACATGGACATTGAGATCTGTTCTGTTTGTGCGAGTTGTTAGCTTGTAACCCTATGCAACAGAACTAGCTTCACTTAGACCACTCGCCATACAGCCTTTGGTCAACCTTATTCTGCTGCATTATGGGAACGAGAATGAATTAATAATCATAATAATGGGTGGCACTGTGGCTACTCAGCAAGATGGTCCTAGGTTCGAATCACGGTCGGAACAGGGTCTTTCTGTTTGCATGTTTTCCCCGTGCCTGTGTAGGTTTCCTCCAGGTGCTCCGGCTTCCCCTACGACTAAAAACATGCACACTAGGTAAATCCTCCAGCTTCAGTAGTTTTAACCAAGTCGAGCACCAACATCTGGAGATGGGTCCCCTGGCGCTGTTACTACGACGACCATTGCTCCTGACGTAAGTCCTAGCGGCTTGAGGATGGGTCTAATGCAGAGGATGACCTAGGCTCCCGTGGGCATGGGTTTGAACATATTACATTTTAGTGACGGGGGCTGGCCCCTTGAACAACACACCTCCAGAGGACGTAGATTATGTTTGACTGTAGACAACTGCAATAAACTGCTGCAAAAAAAGAGTGGTCAAGGTGGTCCAAGAGTGAAACCTCTTTAAAACGTTCAATGATAACTGCCTGCAGAATTGTTGTTTTTATTCCATTTTCCTGTCAAACTGAAAGTAAAACTAAAGTGCATGAAAGTCCATTTGAGTTTGCTCAAGTAATTTTTATTAATTTTCAGTAATTACATTTTGTTCTGTTTGCATGTGACTTCCCTCCAATGTCTGTGTCAGAGACATGGTCAGTCCGCAGCTCGACACTACTCTGAGAGTGTAAAAACCTGCAAACATTCCTTATCCGTATAGATTTGCAGCTTGGTTATTTCTGCTCAGAAATTGCTCTTGGTGCTGCCCATGTGTCTCAGTTTGATCTCTACTGTGACTGCTACATGCAGAGGACTATTAAGACTGTATAACATTGTCTGATACAATGCTGATACAACTTATAACTTTAGCTGACTTGCTTTGCTCCGTTGCTGTGTACATAGGGCTATATTCTGAGTATATGAGTATATGAGTTTGATTTTTGTGGTTCTCCGATCAGGATTTCTGAGGTTGATCCCACAGTTGTAATGAGAAAAGTAATGTGGCTCTGAGAGTAGCTGCTCTGTACAAGAACATAATAATAATGCATCGGTATTATTTAGCGCTTTTTTGGACACTCGAAGGCGCTTTACATGTCATTATTCATTCACTCCATACAGGGTGGTGATAAACTACTATTGTAGATAGTAGATATTGCAGACTGACAGAAGCGAGGCAACCAGTACGTGCCATCGGCCCCTCTGACCACCACAAAGCATTCACACACACATCAGACTCTTTCTAGGCAATCAGGAAGTGTCTTAGGCAAGAAGTGTCTTGCCTAAAAACACACCAGGAATTTTACTGCTGCAGCTGCCCCACTGTGGCACCTGTAGTTCCCAGAGGTTAAGTGTCTTGCTAAGGACACAACGACATCAGTTGGAGTCAGTGGAGAAAGTTTTATGGTGGGCTCGAACCCAAGATCTTCAGGCTCAAAAGCCAATGCTCTACCAACTGAGCCACTGTCACCCCATACATAAGTATTTACACTAATGAATATACACACAGCGGACATGCCAGCTTATAACAGTGCAGAGGTCGAGGTCTGTAAAGAGTTGACATCTGTTTTCCACATTTGGGAATCATTTAGTTCTTGAAAAGTAGCTACACAGAGTTGTATGCTAATATGATGCACAGGATTGGTCATTTGTCTTGATCAGATGCAGTATTTGTTGCCTACATTGTTTGTCCATTATTCAATTAAATTACCAATTTTACAGACAAAAATGTAGTGATGTTTATTTTTAATGTGTTAAAGTTGCAGTAATTGAAGACAATGTGTTTCTCAGTTTTGAGTTTGGTCCTTCCTCACACAGATCTTCAAGTCAAGTGACTTTCATTTACTGACCTTTAATGTTCTATCATACTGGTCAATATGATTCCTCTGTATGCGCTTTTCTGAAATATAGACTTTTATTTATCCCGTTACCTGTTACCTGTTGCCTAATGTGGCCTCTCTTTGCCTGGTGTGTGTGTGTGTTTGTAAATTATCTGGGCTGCTGAACCCAGGGCACGATGCGACTCACACTGCAGCTAATTGCCTCTCTTCAACTTTCAAAGACAAGAATAATCTTATATAATCTTAAATCAGGGTTCAAATATTGTATCTTTACCTTTATCACTTTTTAAAATATGTTGCCTTTAAACATTGTTTGGATATTATTCAACATTGAAACTGTTTCCTTTTCAGTGGCCCCTTTATTAAGACCACATTTACAGTTCCTGGTCAGAGGTAATGAAGCAGGACTTGCATTTGCAATAGTTGACATTTAAATGAGAAGTATTCAAATTGACAAAATTATTTGTCATTTCCAAATCATTTGGGAGCTATTTGGAAGAAGTGGTGATCTCTGGTAGCACTGGAGAACTATAGGAGACCACTGCAACAAACAACACAACCTAAAAAGAAAACCCCAATCTCCAAACACATCTAATTTAACTTTGTTTATTTTTCTTTTATGTGATCCACCCCTCACTAAACATTAACTGAAACTGTTCAATACAGTATGTGATGGTGTTTACAGAGACAGCCTATACGAGAGTACATTTTGCAATGACATTTAAACCAAATACATTGTTTCTATCTTAAGTTAGATGAATAGGAACCCACCCGAATTGAAAAATATCCACCATGGTTGTCATAGAAACTAGACATCAGAGACATGTGTCGATCAGGTTCTATTGAGTCATGTCAATTTTTTATGTGTATATAAAAGATACATTAAAAAGTCTAGATTTAAAAAATACATGTAAAACATGTTCTATTATTTTGATTTCATTAATTCATCTTCAATGTTGGGCTAAATCACATGTTGGGGCGACAGTAGCTCAGTTGGTAGAGCATTGGCCTTAAGGCCAGAAGGTCGTGGGTTCAATTCCCACCTCTGCACCTTCTCCACCGACTCCCACTGATGACTGCTGTCGTTGTGTCCTTGGGCAAGACACTTAACCCCACTTTGCCCAAAGCCCCCGCTGAAAGATCAAGGCTATGTTCACACTCAGAGAGCAGCCGTCCTCCTGTGGACTCACCACCTGCAGAGGGTCAGTGAGGGGCTGGTGCTATGAGACTTGGGTGGCATCTCTGACTGCCACCCCCCTGACCCAGAAATGGATTAAAGGGTAGAAGATGGATGGATGGATGGATCTTCAATGTTATTTTGTCTTTTTAATGTAGTGTTGGTCACGAGGTCAAAAGCCATTTTTAATCATTTAGAAATATTTTACAATTTATTGTATCTGTTTAAAAGTCCCTTGTATCAAGATAATTATTGTATTGTCTCATGCGTATGATCGTCAGGATCTGAAAGATTCTGGGATCGGCCCAAAAGAGGCTTTTTGTGACTGTAACAATCATTGAACTAGGTATCAATAATCAATGAAATCAAATCATCACTGGAGAGTGCTGGAAAGACTGCCGCAGCGCCTCTTATGCAATTGGCATTAAAGCTTAAGTGAATTTGGGTTGATGGCAGCTGGTGTTATTTTTCACTCTTAGTTTTGATCAAAAATGAGACGCACTGTTCATAAAGTATGGCCGATCTGCCATGACGACACAAACATACACAGTTGATGTTGGAGGAGAAAGGACAGTGTAAATTAAAAAAAAAAAAAAGACTTACAAGCGACTGTGAGAGGCTGTTGTGCTATGTTGAGCTTTGCAGAGTGGGGCAGAGCTAAGGGAAGGGGGCGGGCTCTGGGGCGAAGGCTGAGTGTGAGAGGGAGTGAAGGCAGCGGAGTGTAGTTGCCAGCTTCAGAGACTCAAAGCAAACCAGGGAGACGAGCTCTACTACATCTCAACGCCTTCACCACTGACATCGTCTCTCTCATTTTCCTCTCGCCACCATCTTCACATCACACACCAGAGATGGCACTGCCTAACGTGTGCCCACTGAGAGGTTGAAAGAGCTTGTTTTTGTTTGTTTGTGGTGGTAGCACAGGATCACCATGCATATCTTACAGCCGTATTGCATCAACAGGTTAGTGCACTCTTTTATGCATGACTTTTTGGTGCAGATGCAAAGTGGGTGTGTGCGCTAGAGTCATCCGCGGCTGCACGTGCGCCATCCGAAAGGCTGCTCCTATCTGAATCTTTGATGCTTTTCACACTGCTCACTTGTTCATGAATTGGAAGAGATGGAGCCTTTCATTGACTTACAAGTTTGATATCTCTTGTGACCAAACTCAGTGACTGTGGAGCTTTGTGAGCTGATGATTGGGTGTAGAATAACATCGATGGCTTTAGGGCTGTCATTATACGGTTTGTAGAACTTCAATTTATTTCATTTGATTCATTTTAGATTTCCTATTTATCATCGATCAGCTTGGGTTATTTTACTCATGAGGTGACCAGTCAATCAGTAAAAAGTTGAAAATGTGTTTGTATTAAATGGCAATGTTTACATTTGTTTACTAAATCAATTAAAAATACAAGATAAAGAATGCATGAGTAAATCACAATTTGTTTATTTATTTACATTGCAGAATCACAACACCAGTTGTTTTGATTCTTGACTAAAATTACAACATTAACTGTGGGTAAAGATAAATAGCAGACTAACACAAGTTCACAAGGGAATGCATATACTGTATGCCCCAGAGAAGGCTGGTTGGAGCTATTGGCAAAGATGGACATTACTCCCCCAACCTGCCAACCCCCCACCCACCCCTCACCCCTCACCCCTCACCCTCATGCAGTGAGCTTCAGATTTGTTACAAATCTAGACTTGGATGTGATTTTCTCACTCTGTTGCTGGCACGCAGGACGTGCCTCTGGCAGCATGGTCACACTGTCCAGTCATTTGTGGGCGCTGCTACCAGGCGATGTTGGAAGTTGTATAGATGGTGTATGGATGGTGTGTAGATGGTGTATGGATGGTGTATGGGTGGTGTATGGGTGGTGTATGGATGGTGTGTAGATGGTGTGTAGATGGTGTATGGGTGGTGTATGGATGGTGTATGGGTGGTGTATGGGTGGTGTATGTATAAAGACGAGAGTGAATGTATTTATGTGATGCACAAACTGGAGGTGAGACAGATGTGTGTTCGCTGCTCTGCCTGATCCTATTATGACCATCAAATCTAATGTGATCTAATGTGATCTAATGTGATCTAATGTGATCTAATGTGATCTAATGTGATCTAATGTGCAAAAACCTTCAAACCATCACCTTTGCCCACAGTGGAGGCGAACGATGCTTTGGGAAAACGATTCCTTTTTATCACATTGCTTTTCTTTCTATCCATGTGCATTAACCACTTCAAGAAAAAATTAAGGGCAAAAACATAGTTCTATGAATGCAACAAAAACAGTATAAACAATTATAATTGTCTCAAACCTCTTCATGTTATTAGGACCATGAAAAAAAGGAACATGAAAAGCACTGTTTTTTCTCTTGGGGCAAAGTCAGGAGCAGCAGAGTGAATGTGACAGCCGTGAGGGAGAGAGAGGGGTAACAAGGTTGGAAAGCCCATTACCAAACAACACTATTATTGTTATAGTTTGTATTTGGAGCCTTTCCATCTGAGCCTTGTCTGTAGGAATTAGTTCACTTAATTGTGCGACCTTATGTTCTCTTTTTCTTTTTTTTTATTTTCTCTCACAATGTTTTGTTATATTAAAATAAAGTTGTTGTTTTTTTACATTTTTGGCACTGAAGTAATTCATTAATCCAGGTGCTAAAATGTGTGTGCAAAGAAAATGTGCAATTTTCTTGGTTTAGTTCAGTAGGACATGTGTGAAAGTGAGTGCTTTAAGTCTGGGTAGTCGGATGAAAGCACAGTCCTGGTGATCATGGTTCTTTTAGGGAGGGCATTATTTACTATCTTTTCATTCAGTTACAGAAGAACTTGGCCTTGTATTATTCGGTTAATTTTTATAATTTTGTGGAACCGCTGCACATCAAATGCACCTAACTAATTGCTACAAATTGTGCCAAAGTTCTGGATGAATATGCATTCTCTGTCACATGGTAAAATTAAGGAAGGACCCAAAATGCAGGAAGGCCATAAAAATATGGTTTAATGATAATATTGATAAAAGGTCCAAAGCATACAATCATCACAAGGGATCAGGACAGGAAGTAAAACTAAAACAAAACCAAAGGAGAACTGAAGTCAAAATAAAAAAGTACCAAATAACAAAGAATCCACAAGTTAATGTAGCGAATCCATCTGAATTTTCTGTTTGGTACAATCTCTTTTGTTGTTAAAAAGATTAGCCAAATGAAAATCAGCATGGTGTAATCTTGTGAATAGGTGGAATTGGGTTCATGTTATTTGATAATAATAATGTCTTATTTATCCATCTCGGTCCCTGCTCTTGTGTGTCTGCAGGTGGCCTGATGTCCCGAAGAGAAAGAGGAAAAACAGCCAGTGTTCTGTGAAGAGCATGTCTGGTAAGGACTCAGTCTTTGAGCCTTTTCCACCTGCCTCCAGCGAGATGAGCTCGACCGCTATGTTTGTGAATATATGAGGATTAGGCACAGATCACAATGATCACTGCCATAATCTCTTTCATTTATTCCTTTTCTGTACAGGTTTTGTGGGAACTCTTGACTAAGCAATTATCCATTTTTTTAATACTTCATACTTTTAATTCCAGACATAATGGACATTTGGGCGCAGCATGAGTCTGTATTTGAAGAAAATCAAATCATCATATGATCAAGACAATAAATTATCTGTTATATCTCAGTCCTTGACAAACCGTTTAAAATAGAGGGAATAATCTCCATGAAATGTGAATTTTAAACTGAAAACTCATAGTGCATCCCAAAGGGTCTTTCAAGGCATGTGACGGCAAAAGGCTTTTAGGCTTGAAAATAACACGGTATAGAAGATGATACGTCTTCAGAATACATCTGCAACTCTGGGAATGCTCGCTTTGAAAAGAAGATATATATTCTTTCTTAAAGTCATCGGCGGCACCAGAATAATTTATTTGCAGGTGCAAGGGGGGTGCTAACCACGTCATCGATGGCTCACTTGAATTCGTGATGACGCACAATCATGTCTAGCCAATGGAAACACACAAGTTTGTATTTAATAGCCATTCAGCACAACTTAGAGCCTGCATGGTAAAATGCAGAATTCACCTGTTGATGTGGAATCTTACATTAATAGAACACTAATATTAAGAAATAAGCAACAGCTGATGCGGCAACATTGTCGGACCGCCACATTTTTGGCACACGTGCACGTTACAGCTCCAGTTAAATAAATAAGATAAAACAACAGAAAAACATGTTACCAGTAGATGTATTCATAACAACACAATCCTTCTGTTGGCTCGAGTTCTGTCAGTGTTTGTTGCCAGTTAGTGTCAGGTTCCAAGAGTCTTTGTTGCTGTTTCTCACATAATTCTTTAAACGACAAAGACATGAGAAACTGCACTCACAGCTTGACTTTCTTTCCCTCTGTCTGTGCACGTTTTTGATGAACCATCCATCTCCGCGCCGTACACACATCACTCAATCAAGCTAGCAATAACACGCGCATTAGCCAAAGAATAGAATGCGTTGTACGTAATTGCGTGCATATTTCAGCTTATTTGTCTTTTTTAAATTGTTTTTTTATGATTCATATGTAATATTTATATTTATTTTTACAGTTTGAATGTGTTACTATCTTGCAAATAGATTTACACTAAATAAAAATCAAAACACAGCATTTTTGGGGGTGCTTTGCCATATCAGGGGTAGCTGGAGCACACCCAAGCCCCTCCCCAACGTTGCCTATGATTCAAGTATGTATTGTTTGTTTAATTAGTCTAATTTTTTGGGACATTAGCGAAGTTCAGAAAAATAAAAATGGAGTCAAGGGGACACTTGGATCATCAGCACTTCATACTTTAGAACCTTAAGTTTACTAGTCGCCCAACAAGGTCTAACACATGCACACGCTGAAAGCAACAGTTATATTCTCCTTCACATCTTATATTTGTGAATCGCTGACTGGATAAAGGGGTCATAACCTGATTCTGTCCTCTATCATACGATCATCTATGACCCCTAACTTCAATATTGCTCTAAAACGATTGAATAAAAGAAATGATTTGCGTCCTTCCTCCTTCACCAGGGACATAAGGGCCTTATGTCCCTTAGCCCTGCCCCTTTGACCCAGCATCACTGAGAATGACCGGGGAATCCAACTATAACAAAAGCTCAGTCGATTGTGCAGGTCATGTCCCCTCTTAAGAAATGGAGGGCAAACTGTCAAACCTTTAAACGTGTTGAATATGTATCTTGCCCATGTGCTGTGAGCTTCTCATGAGCAAGACGAAGTCATGAGTCACAGTCACAGTCTTTGGGCTCCACTTTGATAACTGAGCTCCTTTACTCTCCTCTGCCTTCATCCCCGTGGTTCTGCACGCTCCCCCCTCTTCTCATCCTTCTGCTCCTATAGCTCTTAGTGTCTCTGTTGCAGGGTACATCCCCAGCTACTTGGAGAAGGACGAGCCGTGTGTAGTGTGCGGGGATAAAGCCACAGGATATCATTACCGCTGTATCACCTGTGAAGGCTGCAAGGTACACTGCATGTTTCTTATGTGGCATAAGGTTGAACTGAGACCTGGCTGTTAAAACAAAACAAGTGTTTGATCAAAGTTCTGGTTTTAGAATTATTAATCACTAATGACTACATTTTATGTGTTTTGCCTTCATCCAGGGTTTCTTTCGGAGAACTATTCAGAAGAATCTGCATCCTTCTTACTCGTGTAAATATGAAGGCTGCTGCATCATTGACAAGATCACTCGAAACCAGTGCCAGCTGTGTCGCTTTAAGAAGTGCACCTCTGTGGGAATGGCCATGGACTGTGAGTCTGCAGCACACTGAAACATCCAAACAAAGGGCTTTTAATGAGGACCATTTCTCCATTTCTTTAGTGGTACTGGATGATTCAAAGCGTGTGGCCAAGCGGCGGCTGATAGAGCAGAACCGTGAGAAGAGAAAGAAGGAAGAGATGGTGCGAATGATGCACCTGCGGCCGGAGCCCGACAGCTCTGAGTGGGAGCTCATCAGGATGGTCACAGAGGCCCACAAAAACACCAATGCACAAGGCTCCGCCTGGAAACAGAAACGCAAATTCATGGTATTGGTTTCAGAAACTATTTACCAGACAGATAAACACACTGAAGGATTGGCTTTTGCCTTTAAGTTCAATGGAGGCTAATGTTTTGTTACTGACTAGTAAGCTACAAGTAATAGGCACAAACGTAACTAAAATGACAAAAGTGTCAGTGTCATGACTCTTCACAGAATGGAAAAGAAAAATCCTTGACAGAATGTGGTTGACCATCCTTGATAGATGTCCTGTAGGGATGGAATGTCCTAACGATTATTACTTCCATCACCAACTTTACCATCCTCTGGAGGTTGAGGTACTATATCACTGTAATCATGTTTAAACCAGTCATATGTCCAAAAGCGTAAAATGGCACCTTTTAAAGACCGTCATTCTTCATCTTATTGTTGTGACCAGAACTACTGCACAGAAGATTCCTACGACCTCCACAGCCACAAGCCACAGATTATCAATCACATGTGACCACTCTGAACATGGCTCTTAGAAGGATTTAAACAGCGTATGTGCTGTTCTTTTGTAGATTTCTGCAAAAAAAGATAGAGAGATGAATCTGTTCTAACCACAGAAGGGAAAAGAAAAACTTTAACAAGTTTCCATGAAGTGGTTAAGTGTGGCTCAGTGTGCAAGTTCATGTGTCAGTGTGTCAAAGCTAGCTAGTGTTTCTGATGGCAGGGCTCACAGACGCAGTGAAGACCATTATTCTGTGGAATATTGGATAAAAGTAAGATCATATCCTTCACAGTTCACAGAGAGTCTATTGGTAAAGTCAGATATTAAGGTTGTAGGTTCAAATCCTGCTCCTGGCAAACATCAGCGAGATCAGAGAGGCAATATATAAATCTGAACAATTGTGATCATATTTCAACTGTTTGTTTCTTTATTGTGCAATTAAAATATAATTATGTCTTGATATTTTCTGAATTATTGGCTATTATATAGCTATTATGATTATAAAAATGTATTGTTGTGCTGCAAACTAAAAAAAAACATGTTCAATATTGGTTATGAAAGAAGTTATGCGATATTTAAGACAATGTGAATATGACAAAGCAGACTTAAGCCAGTCCCTCGTGCCGTTACTATGAGTGCGCGTGTGTACTCTTTACCTTGGCAATAAGGTCAGGTTTCCATGCAAAAAAAAGAAAAAGAGAAAAAGTTATTTAAAACGTGCTCATGGGAATGACACCCCTGAGAAAAGGTGTTTTGGAAGCATGTGACCAGGCGGATAGAACCGATCACAGAACAAAGACGTTTTATTCTTCAGACAAAATGTCTTTGGAGGATAGAATGAAGCTTCCGATTTGATAGTTGGTACCCAGGTGAAACCTGCCTGTCACTGCATAAGCTAATAATCCCTCTGGGAACTACCGTTACCAAGTCTGTCAAATCAACATCGTAATCCACGACCCACACAACCCTTTCCACCACAACATTCATGTAAAAACTCTACATTTGCCAATGGGAAAAGCAGGAATTTCTAGTTTTATAAGAGACAAGGACTATCTCGGTTAAGATAAGAGATATATAATATAAATTACTATTGTCCTTTAAATAAGACATTGTTTTTAAATACATTTTGTGTGTAAGTAGTTCACTATAATCATAATAGAGGGAATTGCTTTTTGCGTCACTTTGCGTTTTGTGTGACTTAAAAGTGACATGTTTGTTCAGAAAAGACATTTGTAATGTTCAGTTCTTAGTCTCAGTGTTGTCTCATCACTGTCTTTCTTTAAGGAGATTTATGATCCATTATGTGATGTCATCCACAGCCGGACGACATCGGACAAGGGTCCATGTTGCCCACCTCAGATGGAGATAAGGTCGACCTGGAAGCTTTTAGTGAGTTCACAAAGATCATGACGCCAGCAATCACCCGTGTTGTGGACTTTGCCAAGAAGCTGCCCATGTTTTCTGAGGTACACCTGCACAGCGCCCACTGTACACTTGTGTCTGAACCCAGAGTAAACACAGACTGCATATAGATGGACAGTGCTTAATGACGGCTAATAGGGACTGGCTCTGGGCTTTTGCTCACTGTTTTGGTCACACTCAGTATCTTACAAATCTGTGGTTTGACACTTTCCTGGTGTTTTTTATTTTAATATTGTGTTTTTTAGTCTAGTTATCAGGTTATTTCTGTTCTGCAATTCAGCTTTATCTTACGAGATTCCCACCAATGGAGTCTGTTCGAGTTGGCTCTAATTGGCTTCTTCTACATTAGGCAAACACTATGGGTGACGTCAGCACTCAGTTAGTCCACTTCATTGGTGCCAACTAGTGATGGGAAGATGAACTCATATTGACCCATACAAACAGTATGCAGTGGAAGGTTGTTAAAAGGACAACATTTGTGCTTGGATTAGACGAGATAAGATTATTAACAGGCTATTAAAATCATTATTTATACTACATTACAACTATATCAAACATTGTCTTGTTTATCCTTATTACGAGCCACTAGGTGTTGAAGTCTAGAGAGTGTGACTCAGTAACACAAAAAGAACCGGGGGGTGGAACATAGACAGGAAACGGGGTCTAAAAAGTAACAAGGTTTATTTACATATAAATAAATGCACAAAAAGGTCACACGGGTGTGCAGCCGCAGGATCCAGGCCCAAGTGGAAGAGAGACTGTCATGTGGTGAGATGATGTAGGACTCAAAATTGCAGGAATGCCAAAAATAAGGGTTTATTGATAAAAAAAAGTCCAGATGAAACCAACTCAAAATCCAAAACCAAAACAGGACCAGGAACAGGACGGAAACAGACAGAGACATGAACAAGACAAGACAGGACGTTGACAAGACAATGGACCAGCACAAGGGGAGAGGAGCGCAGGGTACAAATAGACACAGACACAGGTGAAACACATCAGGGCAGGGCATACAATCAAGACAGGGGAAACAGGACAGGAAGTCAAGCTAAAACTAATTCACAGATAAGATGTCAAAATAAAACAAAAATACAAAAATAAAATCCACACCATAACAGAGACTGGTCTGGAGCCAGGCTCTTTTTATGCCTCCCAGGTGATTAACCCACAGGTGCATAGTGAGTCGTCAGTGGGAGGGAGGTCTGAGGAGGCGGAGGCAAGGAGAAACAAAAACAAGGACCTGGTCCGTAACAATCCTCAAATCAGAAATTGGTGTGAATGGATCTAAAAACTACAGATCTAAAGGTCGGTTTCCTTTAACTCCATCGAACTCCATAAACTTGTGTCCTGGTTCTCACTCAGTAACAAGCGGCGCTCTCTGGATCCTGTGTGTCTGCAGATGACATCACATTCATCTGTCATTAGCTGCTCCTGCTCGAGTTTTACTTCGTTATCCCATCACCCAGCGGCTAATCCACCAGCAGCGCCTCTATCCCTGAAGTATTGAAATGTATTATGCAATGTTTTGATAATTACGTAATGCATGGTGGACCCATGCATCAAAGGCAATAAGATCTCGATTCCTGATTTCTAGTGAAAATGGTGGAACCTTGAGGGGAAGGGGAGCGACATGCATGTTTTATGTAGAAGCATTGACTGAGTATGATTTTTATTAAGTCAATATAAACATTGTTGTTGGAGTCATTTTTATTAATTTGTTTATTTATTTGAAACATGATCAAGATATACAAACAATTATTCACAGAGGAAATGTTGAACACCTGTGCATGGTTGAAAAAAGGGACTGTCGAAGCAAAAAGCTTATTTTAATCCAATCCCTTCTTTTCTCGTCTGTTTATATGTGCATACATCTACATCCAAACACATGTTTGCACAAACAGATGTCCAGGGCTCTGTTCTGGCCTGAGCACTACAACATTAGCCAAACATATCTTTTCTAACAACAACAAAAATCCCGTCTTGTGTTGTAGTTGCCGTGCGAGGACCAGATAATCCTCCTGAAGGGTTGCTGTATGGAGATTATGTCGCTTCGAGCCGCTGTGCGTTATGACCCGGAGAGTGAGACGCTGACGCTCAATGGAGAGATGGCAGTGAAGAGGGAGCAGTTGAAAAACGGTGGACTGGGAGTTGTGTCAGACGCCATCTTTGATTTGGGAAAAAGCTTGGCCCAGTTCAACTTGGACGACACAGAGGTGGCGCTGATGCAAGCTGTGTTGCTCATGAGCTCAGGTCTGTATTTTTACAAGAAGCTTGCTCTGACTTTCTGATGTCTGTAAATTAGATTTTTAAAAATATCTTAGGGACTGAAACATAGATATAGAGGCATAATTGGTGTTGGTTATTGAATATTTGTCTTTTGTTTGTTATGCTATATGTATATGGCGCCTTGGAAAAAAACTCCATACCCCATGAACTTTTTCCACATTAGTCACGTCACAACCACAAACATTAAGATGTTAGTTTTATGACAGCCCAACAGTTGTGATGTGAAATCAAAACTTTACTTGATTCTTGAGAAGTCAGTATAAATACAATTGTTCTGTGATGGTTTTATAAGAGAGATTGGTCACTAAAATGGATCATGAAGTTGTGGAGATGTTTAAAGCATAGTGCAGAGGTTCATTCATCATCCAGAACTAAAATACCGTCCGCCAAACTCACAGGTCACTAATCAGAGATGCAGACAAGAGGACCATGGTAACTCTGTAGGAGCTGCAGACATCCACAGCTCAGCTAGAGGAATCTGTACATGAGACAAGTATTAGTCATGCACTGAACAAAGCTGGCCTTTATGGAAAAGTGATGAATAGAAAGCCATTGTTAAATGAAAGCTGAAAAAAGCTAAAAAAAAATAGAAGGAAACAAAAAAAGAGGTGCGTATGTATGCTACTCTTTTCCATGTCAAGTCTCTATTTGCACATATTGTTGCAAATAGAGACTTGATTTGTATAACTCCTATGTGCTCTTTATTCTATCTTCTCTTCTAACCCAGGAGTAAACCCTACATCTTCTGAGATTTATTAATTATAATTATGTTTATGATTAGGTGGAATGTTGCACCAGCGTATAGTATGGATTTTCAAAGGTCCCCATAATTTTCTGCTCACCTTCTTGTATATAAGCCAAGCACTAAGGATCCTGGCAAACACACAGTGAAATATTTAATGGCATGTATAAATAATGTATGGATGAGGCTACTGGTCAAAGGCTCCAAACAACACTCTGCTTCACTCTTCACTCCACACATTTGTCCCAACAATAAATGATAACATGAGGATATAAAGTCAATATACCCCACTCCCATCTCTGTGTGGGCTGAGAGGACTAATGGCCACAATTGTAAACCACTTTGGGACTCTGGTCTGTGAAAGGCGGTATATAAAGATTACTTACTTAACTAACTAACTAACTCACTCACTCACTCACTCACTCACTCACCCACTATAACAGCGACAGGTGCAGGGTTTGAGAGCAGGTCGATTCTATGAAACACTAACAGCTTGTGTTTGATAGAATTCAACGTTTGGGACGACATACATTTACCTTTTTGTTTCCTGTCAGTCTGTAATTGTAGTGAGCATCCGGATCATGGAAAAAGTTATATAAATAAGTTTGTTTATTATTAATTATATAATAATACATAATTATTATTTATGGGCGGCAAGGTGGCTGAGTGGATAGCACTCTCATCTCTCAGCAAGAAGGTCCTGGGTTCAAATCCCGGTCGGAACAGGGCTTTTCTGAGTGGAGTTTGTATGTTCTTCCCGTGTCTGGGTAGGTTTCCTCCGGGTGCTCCGGTTTCCCCTACCAGTAAAAACATGCACAATAGGTATGAATGTAAATGAGAGAGTGAATGGATGGTGTTGGTTGGGGGCTGATGGTCCAGTGTGTTTGGCAACTCGCTTCCGTCATCACCGTGTGTGGAATGATTGGAACAATATCTGAACTCTGAACATTGTAAAGCTCTATGGGTGACCTTGGTCTGTAAAATTTGCTATATGAAAAAACATTACTTACTTACTACTTACTTACTATTATCATTGATCACACATCCAACACATTTAGGAAAGGCTACAATTACTTCCCCTGACCAAAGAGTTGAAAATCTTAACGTTAAAAATCTTCTTGAGTTACCCACAATGTACACAAAGAGATGCAATGTTCACCAAAAAGCTGAACATTCATTAGTCCCACAGAGAAGCAAGCACATACTGTATCTGTTATGTCATATATAAAGTAAAATAATGGGATAGTTTATGGTTGACTTAGATTGAAAAGCACTCACTCTGTCACACTGTTATAACTGTGAATGATTTAATCCCTTCTTGTGCACATATGGCACTGCGATGCTTGTCGGCTGTTCTTTGAAAGCAACATTATAGATATAAGTGAAGCTGACCTGACTTTGTTGTATAGACCGCTCGGGACTGACCAGCATGGACAAGATCGAGCAGTGTCAGGAGGCCTTCCTGCTGGCGTTTGAACACTACATCAACTACAGAAAGCACAACATTCCCCACTTCTGGCCTAAGCTGCTGATGAAGGTGACGGACCTGCGCATGATCGGAGCATGCCACGCCAGCCGCTTCCTCCACATGAAGGTGGAGTGTCCCAACGAACTCTTTCCACCACTCTTCCTCGAGGTGTTTGAGGACCAGGAAGTCTAACTGTAAACCACAAGCCTGGACTTAGGATGAAACACAACAAACTCACCAGACCACAAATACACTGCAAAAAAAATGTAAATGAATGGTTGTTGGAATAACCTGAACAAAAATCTCACATTTTGTTTTTTTAATAGTTTTTAATTTGACTGAACATTTCAGTATGTATATTACAAACAGAATATATGGTATTTATTTAATTCTTTATTTTTTCAAAATTGTAATTGAAACAAACAAAAGATAGATTCATGGAACTTTATAAGAGTTAGAGGACTCAACTAAAGTTAATTATAAATAAATCCACATATATATATATATATATATATATATATATATATATATATATGTATATGTGTATATATATATATATATATATATATATATATATATATATATATATATATATATATATATATATATATATATATATATATATATATATATATATATATATATATATATATATATATATATATATATATATATATATATATATATATATATATATATATATATATATGTATATATATATGTATATGTATATAAACCGCTGGATTACGGACCATTCACACTGCCGTGTTTTCAATATGCAAACCACACTCTGACCCAACAGTGTGGCGCCTCGTCTTTACTAATGCAAACACAAGGCTGGCCTAAATGTCCAACACCCAGCATCTCTCTCTGAACAGAGCTGTCACGTCTCTGTTGGAGCCATGTCCAGATACAGCTGCATGTACTGGCCTTTTGTGTACTCCTACCTCCCCTGTTCCATCGCATGTGTATGTACATTTGTAATCGTGCAGATCTCACCCGAGGAATACATAGCGTTTACGACAAAAACTTTCAAATAATTATGTCTAAAAAATAATCTATTGATAATCCGTGTTTTGGCAAGAGACAAACAGCTCTATATTCTTGTGAAACAAAATGAGCAACATCAAATTTCAAAGTAAGATTTTTATACTATGATTATGGTTATCTCTTTGTGCATAAACCAGATTGAATATAGAATGAACATAGATTAGGGTGAATCCAACAATCTAGGTGCAATAAAGTGGGTCAAAGTAAACCTGCTAGAATACCTCTGTTCACTCCGCTTGATTACCTCATTCATGGTTTCCTTTCATTTGGATGCATTTCCTCAGTTTCCCTGCTCATACTGTAGACCACACAGGCTGCAGCCCTTCTGTCTCATCAGTACCTCCTGACCTCCCTGCTGTCCCCTGTTTGAGTCATGAGTGGCATTTGGCAGGATGCTGGTGTCCTTACCCCACCCAAAGCTACAGTCTACCTCACCTGTCCTCTTCAGTGCATGTAAGCTTGAGATCCCCCCGGACCAGGCCTCCATTCGGCCACAACACTGACACACGGGGCCAACTGCAACCTGTTCTGTTCTGATCTGACACTCATCCTTAAGGCCAGGGAGCAAGCAGGAACTTGTGCCGACTGATATTAAAGCTACAAAAAGACATGGATAACTGGAAGCTGGGTCTTCAGTGGAAGCCATTTTGGTCTAAAGACCTCAGGCCGATTAACTATAGTGTTGACTTGGAAGAACTCAGCAGGGATCAGCTTCATCCTTGAAAAGTCAAGACACTCATTCAGTTTTGGTCCCTCAACCATAAGAAATAAGAGATGGAGATGAAATCAGAGCTCCAAGCGCCTTCTCATCCCATGCATTTACAATCCGGATTCTACACTGCTGAACACCAACCATATCTAATATGCCATCCACTACAAAACAATCAGGTTTTTCAGTTGCACTAAAACCACAATGTCTGTAACCCGAGGCCCTCCCTTTTCACATGGCCCCTGACTCTACCTGTGTTAAGTGTCAGTGTGGCTCCTCTCTGGACATGCTGTTACCATGTATCTCAGTGTTAGCATTTCTGTTGCAGGGTTAGTACAGGGATTTACAGCTACACAGCAGAATTCAGCAATAGGATGATGAAGTAGTGCAGCAGCCTGTGTCCTGACTGCACTCTATCACTGTGAATGAGAGCCATGCTGCACAGGTCATGGCTCAGGAACTGCTGGCTTAGTAATGTGCCTCTCAGAGGTCTTTTGTTCACTACATATATATATATATATATATATATAAATATATTATACTGTATTATAAAGCTTATTTATTCTCTTTATATATACAAAAAATATAGAGTTCTATATGTGGCATCACACCTCATGAATACAATCCTGCCAGCTCAAATCCGATCTGACAGATCATCTAAATGCCCGGTGTCATTGTACTTTATGACGTTTGTTTGCCTTATGATCAATATTCACCAGAAATAGCCAACCATAGCAACTTTTAAATTCACAAATCTGTAAGTGCTTCATGGAACATTCATTTAGCACTAAAGGACCATAATCTAATATTATATGATTCATGCGGGTAATGGGGTAAGTCATTATTAGATTCAAGTATCACAAGATTGCTGCGACATGGCAACTACTATTATATTTAGTTGCACTAAAACAATATTTTCTCATCACTGTGTGATGGCATGGGGAGTAATGTAGAAGGTTTAGGGTAAAATGTATATTACATCTGTGGTGTTCCATGTAAAGCTCTAATTCAAACCGGTTTGAGCTGGCAGCACATTGTCAGCCTGTTTGTCTCCTTCAGCCAAATGATCACCTTAAAATAATCCACACCAGCAGCTCAGAGCACACTGCCTTCAGCCATGATAAGCAGCACCAGCAAAAAGACAGACCAAAAGTCATATGCTCCTCAATCCCACACACGTCATCTTCACTTAGTGGAATTTAACTCATTCTCCATCTTAGCTTTTACCTTCTGTAAATGATCTGTTTGTTCATCTTCACAAGTATGGTCACATCATGTACTATGTTCACTTTGTCACTCACATCTTTCATCCACTCATCACCTCCTAAAACATTTGTCTAGGGCTGTAACAAATTTATTTATATCATTTCAGCAAATGGATTATTAAAATAGTTGTTGACGAATTTAAGTAAATGATTCATGATTATGAACTATTCACAGATATTAACATCATGTGAAAAGCTTTTATGACTGAGACAAAGCTGTAATCACTGTAGAAGGAAATGTAAAAGTGTAAAAAATGTAGCTTAAACAAACTCATTTTGTTTAAACTCACCTTTCTGAAGACTTTTCTTGTGGCTTCACTCTACATTTGTCTTGAACAAACTATATAGAATTCCCATTTTCACGAATCTTTTGTGATCCAAACAACTAATCAGTGAATCAAATAAATCACAGCCCTACATCTGTCTAAGGATAAACTTTTCAACGTTTACAATAAACCCAAATGTGAAGTCGCTTTATGTGGCAAATCTCTAAACCACAATGAGACATAACTCTCAGCCAGGGAACCATCCGCAGGTCTGCTCCATTCTTACCCTGTTCTAGAACTCCCTCTCCACTCAATACCACTTTCATACAACTGTACAGAACACAAACTCTTAGCAAAGACAGAAGACAATCCCTGCAGGAATCTATCCATATGTGGAATGTAAATTACGCAAATTGTACGATCAAAGACAAAGCGTGATGTGCTACACTCATGATGTTTTTGATGTTGTTGATGATGCTTTTGTGAACCAAGTTGTTTGTTGTTCTGCTCTTTCTCGGGACAGATGAGTTGGTCAATGGGACTAAATTCCGTCTGTAAGACAGACTACTACTGAGAATCTCTTTTCAGTATGTTTCTAAAACTAAATGTGTGAAAAGGACTGACAGCTTTGAAACTGTGTAAAAAACATTTTTTTATGAGTCAATGTTGTTCTGCTTGTGCAGCTGAGTTTGTTGGTAAGTGAAAGTCTGTCACCTGTGTTGATGCTTTACTGTGAGGAAACGGCTGTATACGCACTTTCACACCATCAGTGCAGTGGTGACCAGTTTTATTGTCCACAGACGGTTGTGTGTCTGGCCACTTTCAGCTCAGCTCTTTCAAAAGAACCAGAAACAAAGCAGCAAACAAAAAAATATTGAACACGAAAGCACCTTTAGAGCACTGGCTTCCACTCCTTATAAAAAAATATCAAAGAGTGAGAATTACACAGGCACAGAGTATATTTTTGTAATACAGAACGTAGCAGACTCAAGGAGCTGGACATGGTCAGGCTTTACATGAGAATAATCTCTTTAAAAGGTTTACCCTATTTCCAATTCACCATTAGTAGATAGTGGACAATTCTTGTCTTTCCTCAAATCCTGAGTAACTGTGTTGCACAGACCATAATGATACATGCACTGGCCTGAAAGTGGACACGGCACACCCCTCTCCACTGTTGCTTGGGCTGTATCACTCGCTAAGCTCGGTATTTCTCAATAGAGGCCAATAAAAACACCCTGCTCATTTATTCTCATCTCATCCTGCAATATGTAAACTTATCTAATTTATCTAAATGTTGTGAGAATTATATTGATGGGAAAATGCCACACTTTGCAACAAATAGATATATAAATCAATAAATAAAATGTACAGATAATGAATACAACTGTTAATACCTCATGAAACTGTTTTGTGCCAGAGTTGAGAAAGTTTCAATCCAGGAATACTGTATTGAAATAGTGAAGATATGCACCTGCTTACTGTACATGTTCCGGTGCCAAATTGCAACACGAAAGATGATGAATTCGGTGCATGCGTGTCGTACAGTCCTCATTATAAACTAATGTCTAATGCTCACTGCATCTGATACATGATAGAGAAAAGCTTGTACCATCAGCGGGCAAATGTACAAAACTACTGTATACGGCTGTGTACTCCTGCAAAACAAGAAAGGCCTCTTCATAAAACAATACAACTGATAGACTTTGAAATATGTCTCAATGTTCAATTGGTGCTTCCAAAACAGATCTAGTGTATACTGTGAGGTATTGTTGTGATCGGGTCCTCTCTTGTCTGCTCCTCACTGCTTCCCTCCACAGTGACTCTCTTGCGGTGTCACATGAACCGGCCCAAATCAGATATTTTTATGATGCAAGGACAGCTGTGTGTTGGCGCAGCACAGTGTTGAATGTAAAGCTGAGTGATGTGGGATGGGTTGGCTTCTAAGGGCACTGCTGTTGTCTTTGTTATTCTCTGCGACGAATGGCACAATCAGAAGAATGGCATCTTGGCTCAAAGCTGTTTGTGTTTGTGGCAATGTTACATTCATTTTCAACATTAAAGAAATATTTGATATAAGTCTGTGTCTCGTTCCTAACTGTGACAAAGGATTAGAAAAACATGATTAGAAATAGGGAAGTCAGTGGCATGTCCAGTGGACAAAAAGTAACGCCATCCTTTAGAATGGAAATGAAAACCGTTAGGTGCACTAGGTTTGTGACAAAAGGCTAGTTCAAGCACCAAAATGCGCTTGTCCTATTTATTTATTTTTTGACATATTGTAATGCTGTGATTCTTCTGCCTCTGGTAAAACTGAAATGGGTCAAAATAAAAGTTTCAAAAGTTCTGACTTCAAAATCTTCTAAAGTCATAGCACAGTGCACCGGGACTCTAGGGATATGCATTATCTGGTAATGGATAACAGAGAAATATAGCATTTTTATACATTTATTTTCTCCATGCAACATATAGAAGAGTTACATGCGCTGTCACGATGCAAAGTATCGTACTTTCATCTGTGCCACAGATAAAAGCAACGGGCTATTGACCTTTTAATGCTCCATCCTTGAAGAAAGCACATTTTTCTTTTTGGGATTTTCTAAGATGTAGAATTGCCTATTTTTATTTTATTTTATTTTTATTATGGGCCTTTACCAAATGGTTGCGATGCAGTTTGTTGGTAAAAGTGCCTAAACCCAAGTGATAGAGAAGCCCCAATGAGGAAGATTTCAGTTCCAAGCTTCAAGCAGATATAGTGACTCAAAAAGTAATCCACAAAATGATTGAGGAAAACATTAAAGGTGTAAACAATTTGGTTACATTGCTGTCTGCATAACCCTTGCATTTGGTTCAGAGTGTTCACACTGAGGACGCCGAAAGATCACAACACGAGACGGGTTGTTTTGACATGTCAGCCCGTGTTGGTCACAGCAGGAAGAGGAAGTAAGGACGTTTTTTTGGGCAAAAGATAAATGGGAATGACAGTTAGAGGCGTGGAATGTGGACAAAAGTTGAAAGTGTGAATTGCTCCTGAACCTTAAGTTTATTTTTGTTTTTTGTAACTTTATCACCTTCTTGGGGGTCTGTATTTTTACATTGCCAATGACAGCACACACAAAAATTCGGACAAGTCCAAATTCAATGCTCAGGATGTTTAAACATTTGGGGAAAGACAGAGAACCCTTTATAATAAGTAGTACTTTATAGGGATGGTATGTGTATGTGGATAATGTACACATGGAGTCCGTAAGTAAATAAATATTCACAATTCAGAGGAAAATTAATTGTTTCTCTCATTTCTGAATGTGTTGCCAGACTGAATGATAAAAAGTGACTTTTTGCTCCCCTCATAATGTCTGCATGTAAATACCTGTGAAACTATAGCTAAAAACCATTTACCAAAGGACTGATTTTATTCATTTGTTGTGCATTATACAAGAGGATGTCACAATAAACTCAGATGTTCCCAGGTAAACCCCAGTTGGGTGAAATACACTGGTCCCATTCGGACACTTGTTCTCACACATCTCTGCACATGCCTCTGTGGCTCTTTGCTAAATTTGGACACAGACTTGTACATTATTGAAGCTCTGGGCTCATGTGCCAGCTGTTGTCAGATTTGTTTTAGTTTGTTGTGGAGGAGATGATGTGGCAGAAGCTTTTGGCTGCACCAATCAGCTGTTCGGTACAGGCCAACCCCCACCCCACCCTCTCTGGACACAGCTGGCCAACGCAACAATGGCCTCCCCCCTCCCAAAATGACAAAGTGACCAGGAGGAGAAATGTACTACACATCTCCCCACAGCTCATAGCAGTGCTCCTTGTCCAGGTTTAAAAATAGTTTGGTTTAGAATTTTACTCAATAACCATGCAACATGCAGCTTGTAATGATTGGCTGCTGTACATTTTATTGATTGACTGCGGAACCTTCCGCAGTCAACCATTGGTTTTGTATTTCTTTATTCCGTCATTTTTTTTGACACGTTTCACAGCTTTCACATTTTCAACAATTTCCACAAGTTATACATCAAAACGTTCCACATGTTTGGGAGATTATTGCTATTACTTTTGGGACTTCAGCGATTTCCGGTTTTTCCGCAATCGGACAAAAATCTGCATTGAGAATTCTGCAATGCATTTTAATAGGCCCATGCATTTTAATAGGACTTCAGCTCTTTCAGACATTTCTACAGTTTCAATGATTCAACAGTTTCAAGGATTCAACAGTTTCAAGGATTTCAGCAGTTTCAAGATTTCAAGAGTTTCAAGGACTTCAACAGTTTCAAGGACTTCAGCAGTTTCAAGGACTTCAGCAGTTTCAAGGACTTCAGCAGTTTCAAGGACTTCAGTGTAATCATGCAACCTAATAGGGATTTTTCCATGTAAACCAGTATAATGCAACTTAATAGGGATTTTTCCATGTAAACCAGTATAATGCAACTTAATAGGGTTTTTTCATGTAAACCAGTATAATGCAACTTAATAGGGTTTTTTTTCATGTAAACCAGTATAATGCAACTTAATGGGGATTTTTCCATGTAAACCAGTATAATGCAACTTAATAGGGGTTTTTACATGTAAACCAGTATAATGCAACTTAATAGGGTTTTTTCCATGTAAACCAGTATAATGCAACTTAATAGGGGTTTTTACATGTAAACCAGTATAATGCAACTTAATGGGGATTTTTCCATGTAAACCAGTATAATGCAACTTAATAGGGGTTTTTACATGTAAACCAGTATAATGCAACTTAATAGGGTTTTTTCCATGTAAACCAGTATAATGCAACTTAATAGGGATTTTTCCATGTAAACCAGTATAATGCAACTTAATAGGGATTTTTCCATGTAAACCAGTATAATGCAACTTAATAGGGTTTTTTTCATGTAAACCAGTATAATGCCACTTAATAGGGTTTTTTTCATGTAAACCAGTATAATGCAACTTAATGGGGATTTTTCCATGTAAACCAGTATAATGCAACTTAATATGGGTTTTTACATGTAAACCAGTATAATGCAACTTAATAGGGTTTTTTTTTACATGTAAACCAGTATAATGGAACTTAATAGGGTTTTTTACATGTAAACCAGTATAATGGAACTTAATAGGGATTTTTACATGTAAACCAGTATAATGGAACTTAATAGGGGTTTTTACATGTAAACCAGTATAATGCAACTTAATAGGGATTTTTACATGTAAACCAGTATAATGCAACTTAATAGGGATTTTTCCATGTAAACCAGTATAATGCAACTTAATAGGGTTTTTTACATGTAAACCAGTATAATGCAACTTAATGGGGATTTTTCCATGTAAACCAGTATAATGCAACTTAATAGGGGTTTTTACATGTAAACCAGTATAATGCAACTTAATAGGGTTTTTTCCATGTAAACCAGTATAATGCAACTTAATAGGGATTTTTCCATGTAAACCAGTATAATGCAACTTAATAGGGATTTTTCCATGTAAACCAGTATAATGCAACTTAATAGGGTTTTTTTTCATGTAAACCAGTATAATGCCACTTAATAGGGTTTTTTTCATGTAAACCAGTATAATGCAACTTAATGGGGATTTTTCCATGTAAACCAGTATAATGCAACTTAATATGGGTTTTTACATGTAAACCAGTATAATGCAACTTAATAGGGTTTTTTTTTACATGTAAACCAGTATAATGGAACTTAATAGGGTTTTTTACATGTAAACCAGTATAATGGAACTTAATAGGGGTTTTTACATGTAAACCAGTATAATGGAACTTAATAGGGGTTTTTACATGTAAACCAGTATAATGCAACTTAATAGGGATTTTTACATGTAAACCAGTATAATGCAACTTAATAGGGATTTTTCCATGTAAACCAGTATAATGCAACTTAATAGGGTTTTTTACATGTAAACCAGTATAATGCAACTTAATGGGGATTTTTCCATGTAAACCAGTATAATGCAACTTAATAGGGGTTTTTACATGTAAACCAGTATAAAGGATAACAGTTTAAAGGATATCAGGAGCTTCAAATACTTCAGGAGTTTCAAAGATGTTTAAAGTATTTTAACAGTTTCAAGGATTTCAAGGATTTTTCAGCTAAATTCCACATTAGATCTGTTCCGCAGTCAATCGCAATGGCTTCAGCCATTGCAAGTTTCTAGTTATCATTGAAATAAAGTGTGGAAATTGACCTGCATATGTAAAGTTATAGGCAAGGCAAGGCCAGTTTATTTGTATAGCACAATTTCATACACAAGGCAACTCAAAGTGCTGAACAAAATAAGATTTAAATCATAAATAATCACAGTACATTAAAAAGAAAGAGATAAAAATATAAAATCCCTCAGTTGCATGCACAGCTAAACAGAACTGTTTTCAATCTTGTCTTAAACATTGTCAGAGAGGAGGCCTGTCTCACATCTTCAGGAAGATTGTTCCAGATTTTAGCAGCATGAATCTGAAAAGCTGCCTCCCCATGTTTAGTTCTGACTCTGAGGAGCACAGGGACTGGACTCCTGTTAGTGTCCAGAGTCCGGGCCGGTTCATATGGGACTAACATGTCACTAATATATTTTGGTGCGAGGCCATGGAGAGACTTGTACACAAGCAGAGCTGTTTTAAAGTCTATTCTTTGAGCCACAGGAAGCCAGTGTAGAGACCTGAGGACTGGACTAATATGGTCGTACTTCCTGGTTCTAGTCAGGACTCGAGCTGCTGCATTTTGAATGTACTGCAGCTGTTTTACAGCCTGTTTGGACAGACCTGTGAGCAGGCCATTGCAGTAGTCTAACCTACTGGAGACAAATGCATGGATAAGAATCTCCAAGTCTGCTTTAGACACTATGTTTTTGACCCTGGCAATGTTTTTTAGATGGTAAAAAGCTGCTGATGTTACTGATTTGATGTGGCTATTAAAATTTAAGTCTGAGTTCGGTATTACCCCTAGACTTCGGACCTGGTTTGAAGGTTTTAGGGAGAGAGACTGGAGGTGACAGATGACGCTCTCTCTTTGTTTCTGGGGACCAAAGACAATCATTTCAGTTTTGTCTGCGTTTAGCTGAAGGAAGTTGTTTTGCATCCACTCACTGATCTGTTGGATACAGTGAAGGAGTGAGTCCACTGGTCCATGTTCTCCTGCAGTCAGTGAGACATAGATCTGAGTGTCGTCTGCATAGTTGTGATAGGACACTTTGTTTCTGCGTATTAACTGACCTAACGGCAGCATGTAGAGATTGAACAGAAGAGGTCCCAGGATCGACCCCTGTGGTACTCCACAGGCAGGCCCGTCGCAAGGGGAGTGCGAGACCCTGTGCGAACTTGAAATGCGAGGCCCTACCCTGACACTTTTTTCCTAGATCTGAGGAAAGTTTTTCCTGTTATAATCTTTGACACGAATTCAGCACCACCTCGCGAGGTGCGTGAAGAGAGCGTGTCCTCGCTCCAACGCAGTGTCGGGCGCAAGCACGCAAACACACGCACCCGCACACACACACTGTTACGGCACTTGGCATTGGGATATTGGACGCGGTCTTTTTAGCTGACATGGCTCTTTCGTCCTGTGGCAAAATGGAATAGCAACTCAAAAGATTGAACCAAAAGAAGTCTTCGTCTTCTTGGACTAATAGTTAGATTATGGCAAAATGCGCCAAAATGGCTATGAGGCGGAGTCAATATTTGTTGAATTTTTTATCTCATCAAATCACGTTTTTGCCATGCCTCCACACACTGACAACAACAAACGCTCCTTCTCCTCCTTCTCCTCCTTCTCCTCCTCCTCTTCCTCCTCCACACACTCTGACCACAACAAGGCGTTTTATGCCCAAAATCCACTGCACTCGCAGTGGGCGCTAAAGCTGGGCATACAGTGTTTGCTAAGGCTTTTATAATATGTTTTTGACGTGGACATTCGGACTAAACATTGGCAATAACAGCGCTCACACACCAGGTCAGGGCCATATGATCTGAGACACAGTTTCCAATCTCCACAAAGTACTTCCTGTCTTCAAGGTAAGACCTAAACCAACTTAGGGCGGTGCCAGGACACCAACCCAGAACCATAAAAGAAAAAAGATCCATACAAGTTCCGGTGATGATTCTCGACACGTTGTAAGGACTCATCATTATAGGATATTCAATGCTATAATTTTACAATTAATCAATTCAACTTTACTTTACTTTACATCCCTGTTCTCCTGTGTATCTATGGTTTGGTGGGAAAGAAAGTAGTCATTTAGTAATCGATCAAATGCTTTTGTAAATATACTCCAGAGAAAAGGCTTAGTGACAGCTGCAGGTTCAGTACATGTGTGAATCTTTTGTATATAAAACCTAATCACTGGCCTGTGTTCTAAACAAATAAAGGATGAGCCAATGGTAAAATCCTCCGTTGAACTACAGATCATTGTAGTATATAATATTACTTTCTGATGCATTCTCACACCATTTGATGTCATTTAGATTGATAGTGACGGGTCTACATTTTAGCCATTTTCTTACATTTTGTGCGTGTGTGTGCGTGCGCGTGCGTGCAGGAGATGTGGTGAGTGAGAGTCCCGCCCCTAAAGCCCGTGCTCCAGTGCTCTGTGCTGTTCCTCATCTTGTCCCAAAGAGCACATGGCAGTTCACGTGTGACACACTCAAAAAGCCTCTATTCGCAAAGAGGAGATTCCAAATCATGATATTGAGCGTGTCCCTGAAAACACAGGCTGTGACGGCCGCCCTCCCCCGCAGCTCATTCATGCAGAGCAGACCTGTTATGTAACAGTGCGCCCCATGGTCATGGAGCAGACTGCACACGTCCTTACGTCAACTCTCTGCACTGCTGTCCGAGATACACCCGTGTATGTGTACAGTCTGAACACAACCATCTCTCACTCGCTGATCTGCAGGAACTGTACGACATCACACTAAACTTTTCCGCCTTGGAATTTTCTTTGTAATGACAAGATAAGATAAGATGTGCTTTATTTATTCTTCCCAATCCCAATCCCAATTCCAATTCTTCCCAATCGTGAATTGATTGTCATTTTTGAAGTCAGTTGATTTAACTGATAACGTCACTGATTCATAGGATTTACATCTTCAGATTCTCTTGAGACTTATCGCTAATTGAATAATTAAGGTCTCATGTAATTACTGAATCAATTAATAAGCCGAGGAATGGATAATGTGACATTGTTATCAGTTGTGATTTATTCACTGGTGCCCCGAATTAAAACTATTATCAATCAATCTACATCGTTTTGTTTGGTCCAATTCTTCGATATCAAAGAGAGTGTGTGTGAGATCAACTTCAAAACCTGAAACCATGCAGCCCTGCGGCCCCTACACCCGTCACTGTGTGAGACTTTCCACTTGAAACGATGTGGAACACATCCAAACAAAACAAATAAAAAGATCATTCTAAAAGTACATGATAAAATATGTTTATCGTTGGACAGCACCTGAAGGGTTAAAACATTTGCGGAGAGCATCTTTAAAGCACAGCCTTTTGTTTCTGTCGAGGCCTTCAACACAGGACGTGGAGATGGTTTAATCTAAAACACTGCCAGTGCACTGCTGCCCCGCGACCCCCACCCCCCGACTCACCTCAAAACTTGATTTTGATTGTCATAATCTTTTAATGTCTGGGCCAAAAGTAGAATTTTAATTAAAATATATTATATTTTTTTGTTATCAGACTCTTCTCCAAACATTATTTAACAATTCGTCTAATTGAACCAAATCAATTTCAACACAAATGGGCTAAATATTTGTTCCACTTATTTTGTTGTTGTGGAAATCATCTTGTGACCCCAACTTTAGGAACCACTGCTATAGCTACCATCCATTTCTACCCTTATCATTCGGTCAGGGGGTGCAATCAGATGCACCAAGTCCTAGCACAGCCTCACTGACCTCAGGTGGATCCACAGGAGGCTGCTCCTGAGTGAGAGCTTGACTTCAGGGAGTTGGCAACGTGGTTAGTTATTGCCAGGACACACAGCATCATGGAGTGATGAGAGGCAGGTGGATGAACCACGACTTGGCTAGCCAAGCTACAAGCACTGTCGCCCTGTAGCTACCGTTCCTATATCTAACCACCAGTCATATCTAAGCTACCAGTTACTTTATTGCCACCGATAGACAACTCTAAAAGTGATGTTGAAACAGACTACTAGATGAACTAATGGCGACTATGGACGGACACATAGCATACATTTTCACAGCCTAATAGCGCATTACACCCATCACAAATAGGTCAAAATATGTGGTAATAGCGACCTCTAGCGGTTATTTACTCTCAATGCCTGGTGAGGACAGAAAAGGCAACAAGCTCGTTTACTAATTGGAGTGATGTACATTTTAATATCACTTTAGACAGACTACTCGCAGCAAAAAAACGTTAGTCTAATCCTTTTCCATGTTTTGCACTGGACAACGACCATGAGGTACAGTTATACTGTAATGCTACAGATGATACATTAAAAGTCATTATATGCACTTAAATACTCACATTATGTATTTATTATTCAGTGAAAGTATGAAAAGGCAATGACAATCATTGTGTCTTTATATAAAGTGCACTTCACTTATGATGATACACAGAGAAATACAAGAACACTTTACGCAATATGACTTTTCCACACCTGAGTAATGCACATATAATATTTAAGATGTCCACAACAGTAGAAGTAACAGGTACATACTCATACCCCAGTGGTTTACAAGAGCACGTGTAGCAGTACAACCAAAGCAGTAAAGACAGTACAAATATGTAAAATGTGTACACTGAAAAGTACATTAGAAAAATACTTATAATTAATAACATTTAGGCAGTCTAAACAGCATTTTATGTTACAAAAATACGATATTACTTAATTTGAATGAAAAGCTCATCCTATCGTCATGGCTAAAAGTAGACGAAACGAGAAACGATCACAGTTTGGCAGTGTTGGCCGGACTGAGGTCAAGATCAACAACACACTCCATCAAGCGTACATTGTGACTTTAAGCAAATGTATATTCACAATCAACACAAACCACCACAAGCATCACAGGACAAAAGCTTTGGGGCTTTAGATTACATTACTGTCCATGTCCATCAATGTGATTATCATAGTGCACTTTTACACAAATGGAAAAAATAAAATCTGTGCATACGCTGTTAAGAAATACAGTGGCAAAGAAAAAAACATCCATCACTATTATCACTCAAGCAAAAGTATATGAAGCGGTAATTTATAACTTCATAATTAGGCTTTCAACAAAAGCTAAAGAGAAAACATTAAATGGAAACTGGAACAATATCTCTAAAATTTACCGGTCGATCTACGTTCCCTCCCTCACTTATGGTCATGAGCTTTGGGTAATGACCGAAAGAACGAGATCGCGGATACAAGCGGTCAAAATGACTTTCCTCCGCAGAGTGGCTGGGCGCTCCCTTAGAGATAGGGTGAGGAGCTCAAATGCACAGGAGGAGCTCGGAGTAGAGTTGCTGCTTCTCCACATCAAGAGGAGAAAGTTGAGGCTCAAGCATCTGTTTCGGATGCCTCCTGGACGTGGAGGTGACCAGGGAAGACCCAAGACAGTTGTCCTGGGAACGCCCCAAAGAAGAAGTGAGTGCGGAATGGCGAAGTCTGGGTGTCTCTACTTGGACTGCTGCTACGTGACACGGTAATGGATGAAGCGGCAGAAAAGGTATGGATTGAAAACATCTCACTGACATAAGCTGCCCTTAACTTTGGGAAAACACACTATCCCTACATCCAAATCAGTAAAAATATCCTTTCTTGCCCGTCCTTCTCATATTTATTGTGTTATAATACCTTAAAGGTGTCTCCTAAAAAGACAAATCTAAACCATAAGGAGGGACAAAGAAGGAGGTGTTTTTGCTGAATTCCAGATGCAACCTGTGTCAAAGTGAGCCTGCTGCTCTAAGACCAGATCTGCTTCCTGCTCCTTTGTGGATCCACAAAAACCTGAAGACTTTCATAAACCTGTAGATCCACATAAAACGGTAGACGCAGCTGACAAAGTGTTGTGCCCTCAAGTCTCTGTCCGTCAGTTCATCGTCTCCAGGTCCCCCGCCGCCAGCCGCTGGTTCAAAGCACAGAGCTGCCGCAAGAATCCGTCGTTGGGGCCAATCTCCCGTTTGTGTCGCACCGTGGCCAGAGCCGTGTGCACGTCCATGTTCTGCCGCAGCATCAGGTAGGCGATCACCAGAGTGGGCGAGCGGCTGTAGCCCTCGCGACAGTGGACGTACACCTTTCCTATGGGGATGGAGCAAGGGTTTAAACATGTAATTACCACATGTACATAACATGTGGTAATAACATGTTTCATGAAGCTGTTTGTCATACTCAAAACTGCCAATTCACCTTTGCCATTTTTATAGGCCAGTGCTGAAGCGATGAAGTCAGCCGCCTCCTGGAAGAAGACGCTGAGGTCAAAGTGGTCGGTGTCGCTGGCGGGGATGCCGTGGTACGTGATGCCCGAGCCGCTGTAGAAGTCTGCGCTGGTGTTGACGTGCATGAAGGAGTTCCCCTCGGCTGCGTTCAGGATGTGTGTGATGCCCAGACGCTTCAAACGCAACACATTTGTCGCCACAAATCTAGAGGAAAAAACATCTTTGAAACTGGTCTGTTTTGAAATTGGAGCTTCGTCCAACTAATTTTCAAATAGTATTTTGTTTGTTCTAGGTTATTTTGAAATAAAAATACCAGTTTGAAATAATTACATAAAGATATTTATTTGAATGAAAATTGTAAAAAAATAAAATTATATTTAGGTTTGATGATCTGATTTATAGTTTTACTTCCTGGTTGTAGAGGAAGACATCTTGTATATTGGTCCATATCCACTCTAATGTAAGTTTAATTATGATTTGACAATAGATCTTCATAGAATATCAAGATCTATAGTATATGTTTTTGTTAAGTAGAAACCACCATGTGATTCAATGTGTTGTAACCTGAATGAATAAACCTTCTGTGAGGTAATTAGTTCTACTCAGATTAAGTCTCAAATTAAGTTCTATTCAAAATAGGTGTCATTCCCAATAAAGATTGTGCAAAGATGCAGATGCACTAACTTACTTTCCCACAGTAGGGCACTTATAATGGAGAAATGCACAATATTTACTGATGGCTCTGTGGAGAGGTGACACATACCACAGTGAGTCAGAATGCAAGTTGCAGGTATTCATAAGCAGTACCGTCTCCATGGAGACAGAAATGCGCCATCATCCAAAGCAGCAGTCACTGTGTGGGGGTGATGCTCCCAAATCTGTCTGTTCTAAATATAGAACTGGAGCTGTCTGTCGCATCATTCTGCTCATGTTCAGGCGTTCATCCGCCTCTATGTCCCTCTTCTGTTTAGTTTTCAAACACATCAAACACAGAGAAGATGCATTCCGGATATGAAGACGATGATGCAACACTTGGCCTGTCCTAATTCTGAAAGCTAAAAATAGCAACAGCATGGTCCCACCTCATGCAAGAAAACCAGGACAGAGAGGAACTAGGAATTGTGGGTTGAAAGTGATAATTAGCAGATACATAGATAATTAAACAAAACATACTGTTTTGCAATTTTGTTTCTCATGATAGGTTAATTAAAAATTATGTATTTTGTCATTGTAATTATAATTACAGAGACAGAGAAGCCCACAAAACCAAGGCAGAATGCTTCACTTTCACTTTTTCCTCCTGAAAGGGAATTCTTACTGTATCAGGTAGAGCCAATTATTATTATCATATTATTATATGCATACAATAAAAACAATGATTTCATTATTATTATTGATATATAAATTATTAACTTCGTCATCATCATCATTATTATTTCTAATATCTATATTATTGTTATTATTGAGCCTTGAGACAGGACAGAGCAGTGATATTCTGAATGCTAATGTGACTTCGTGATGGTTGTGTGTGTGATTTTAAAACATGTGCATGTGAAGTAATATGGAGACATTATATTCAGATACAGAGGGTCTACTTTCTGCCTCCGCGCATCTAGACTGTTCCATGACCGCGCAGACCTCTGATGTTTGATAACAAAAGAGCATGTCGTGACCATTAGCATAATGTAACAAGTTTGTCCATGTGATATCGACATATACGCTATGGAAAACGAAACGCTAAGTGAATAGGATTGAAAGAGTGTTCAAATGTGACTCACGCGTTGCCCACGTAGATCCTGGGGTAGACCTGGTGGCAGTGCTCTGTGGGCCAGCTGTACAGACCGCTGTCGTCTGTTAACAGGTCGTTGAGCTGCTGCAGACTCACTTCAAAGCTCATGTCCGCGGCTTTCTTCTGCTCCAGCTTCTTCTTGTTCTTCATGTCCCGAATGAAAGGCCGGAGAAGGCAGGATACGAGCCGCTGGAGGTGGCGGGCAGGTGTCGGCTTACCGCGAACTCTCACGTCCATGAGCAGGAGTCACTGCTGTTACTGCTGCTGCTGTCACTACTGCTGCTGCTGCTGCTGCTGCTCCTCACGGAGCTCCAGCAGCAGGGGCGGACCACAGAGCGGACAGGCGGCGGGGGACCCACGAGGGGGTCCCGCGTTATCTAAGGTTTCAGGTAATCTAACCATAGACTGTATATATTCATCTAACCCAAGAGAGAAGATGCACTGCTTGCTATAGCTGCTATAAGCTTCCCAATTATTTAGACCCTGCTCTAAATAGGATTAGGACCAGGCTCATGTTCTTTTTTTGCAACATATTTTTATTAGTTTTAATTTTAACAAAACAAAAACAACATTTAAAGTGTAAAGTGCAAATTTTGCAGGTAGCCATCAACCAAGCATCTTCACTTGCTGTTGGAACATTGCTTTTGATCTAGTACAGAAAAGACTAATGGAAATTAAATGAATGGATAATGTATTGTGTATCATTCACCCAGTGCTGAAAAGTCCTGTTGACTTTGAGGACAGCTTGACCTGTTTCTTCCAGCAACCTCAACAATCACAGCATTTATTAATTCACTTCCTAATTATCTTATTGCTTTCAATGGACACAGTTAAATCTAATAATTTTACTATATATATATTCACAGGTGAAGATTCTTGTTAGATGACGGTAAACAAACAGTGCTGACTGTGCAGAAATCAAAGCATTGTTGAACTTTTCAACAGAGGTCAGGCCGCATCCGGCCGGATCGGCAACGCAAGACTTTGAGGAAGCTGTCAATCTTGTCAGAATCGCGGCGGAAGCAGTTCAACTGGAATTGTAGGTTAATGAGTTTGGAGATCTTGTCTCCCGGGTCATTCCTGTAAAACGGTAAAATGGAGACGACTTGTGCTGCTGGACCCATCTAGAGAAGGGAGATCAGAAACACATCACTTTCATACTCAGGTTGGAGTGAATTATAGTGCATTTAAAATTTTGGAATTCTAACTTGTATCATGTTATCTTGAAAGATAATATTTAAAAACTAAGTTTCAGATATATTAATATCTATTAATAATATTTATACATATCTAAATATTTATTTTGCAGGAATCAGTTAGGAACAAAGTTAAAACACATTTTACAGGAAGCAAAACCAGGAAGTTCCATGATGGCATCACACAATGTGTGAACAACTACTATACTAACAACAAATATTTGTTTACATAATGTTTTGTTATTTTAAGAGTCATGGTCCTGTGCATTTAGAAGGGATTGTACAAGTAAAAAGCTGAAATGAAAAAATAAAAAAACTGGAATCATATTTCCCAAATTTGAAGCAAAATGTTTTTGTGATTAGCAAAGAAGCTGAACCTGTCATACAGACTTGAAGTTTGCATTGATCTTTCTCACCCTGGCGGACAGAATGTCCAGGCCGTGTCTCAGAGACTTGGAGTTCTGCTGGAGTTGCTGGATCTTGTTGAAGATGCTGCTGTGCGCCGGGTGAGGCAGCGTGTTGGCGCTCGCAGACAGGAACGCCAGAGGTTCTGCCCAGGACTGCAGCAGGGACCGCAGCAGCGACATCAGGGTGTGCTCCTACAGAGAAAACACATCAAGACAAGGCAAGTTTAGTTGTATAGCACATTTCATAAGGCAACTTAAAGGGCTTAACAAAAAACATAAAAATTATACAAAGCATTCAATCAGAAATAATCATATTACATTCAGTTGTTTGCACGGCGAAACGGAACTGTTTTAACCTGGAGTCGAACATTGTCCGAGTAGAAGGTCACTGTTACAGATTGCCTTAGATTCTGAGGTCTGACAGGATCTGACTTTCACATGCCGGTGAATTGTTCCACATTTTGAAACATTTTAGTTACTAATTCTATCAAATACAGACGTTTTCCTGATTGTATTTGTGAAATAATAATTTGATTAATGTCTTGTATTAAAATTATTAATTTTTATTTATTAATTATTAATTATTTATTAGGGGCGACATTAGCTCAGTTGGTAGAGCATTGGCCATAAGGCCAGAAGGTCGTGGGTTCAATTCCTCCTTGGGCAAGACACTTTACCCCACTTGGCCCAAAGCCCCCACTGAAAGATCAAGGCTATGATCACACTCAGAGAGCAGCCGTCCTCCTGTGGACTCACCACCTGCAGAGGGTCAGTGAGGGGCTGGTGCTATGAGACTTGGGTGGCATCTCTGACTGCCACCCCCCTGACCCAGAAATGGATTAAAGGGTAGAAAATGGATGGATGGATGGATGTCTTTTATTAATTTACTTCCCAATAGGCCTACACTCATTTGATCTTTCCTGTGGAAAGATCAAATGACATATTTTTTTCAGAGAATGCAAAAACAAATGGTTACTGCTGGAGGATCACAGAGATTTCCCAAAGCATATAAGTGAAAACTGTCCACTTGCTGCAAACATAATAATAACATAACAATTTTCAGGTAGTGTGACTAGAATATTTGTATTTCATATGTATTTTAAATCAGAAGAAAAGATCACTCACAGACACCTGCAGAGCCTGCACTTTGTCAGTGGGACCTTCCAGGGTGGACGTGTGGCATTGGGACGGCTGAGGAGTGGTGCCCTGCTCCATGAAAGGAAAATGTGTGTCCTGTTGGAACAAATGTTGCAAATTAAATGCTTGAAATACACTTCTCTCAAAAAGTTAGGAACATTTAGCTTTCTGTCACATGGGGAAAGATGCAGGAGTGCAAAACATTTAAATCATACAAAAAAATAATACTTTAATGAGGTCTCAAGGTGAAAAACAAATGTAAAATCCAAAACTGAACTTAGTAACTGGGACTGTTTATAAACTCAATGTAATTCCAGCTTTTCTGTGATGACCTCAAAGATGCAAAGAGAATATTCATAGTTCAGAGTTGAAATAAAGCCATAAGAGACACATAATGTAGTCTAATGAAACCAGCATTTTTTTATAACTTAAAACGCGGTGTGGTGGGAGACTACTTACTGCTCATCCCTCTATACTCACAGCCAAACATGTCAAACATGTTGGTAGCAGAAAATCCAATCCAATATATTTATATAGCACATTTCATAAACAGTAGAAGACCATCGTGCAGCACTTGTCTGGAGCTTAATCCACAGCTGTGTTGGAAGTCTGCAGAGTTCCTGAGACTGAAGCGAACATTTATCAGGACAATTTCACAAATTTTACTGCTTGAGCAAAAATTGAAGCAAACATTTTTGCTACTGTGTAGACATAACTGCAGGAAAGACACAGGGCTGAATACTTTTGTTTGGCACATTTTCCTTTTACTTCACAATGGTCTGCCACTTAGTGCTGGTCTTTTCAAAAATATTAATGATTATGGTCGCGGCGCATTAGACTATGCCAATAAGAAGGTATTGTAATCATCTCTGTGTGTGTCTGTTTGTCTGTAGGCAATATTAACTACTGGACAGGGTGAGTGTAGATGTGATGAGACTCCATTAAAATCCCAGATGATCCGTGGTGTAGGTGGGGTATGTGCTCTCTGAGTGTACATGAGTAACTAATTGTGTGTCTTTGTTGTTGAAGGGACTCACCATCTCCTGTGTGAGCAGGGTGCTGAGCGAGTGCAGCCGGTCAGAGTGCTGAGCGGCCCGGTCCAGAAGGTCTGCGATGGGGAGAGCTCCAGAGACGGCCACCAAGCACAGCACTGAGGAGCCAGGAGCAGGGCACAGGTACTTCATCTTTCTTGAATGTGTTATACATCACATATACATATATATGTGTATAGATATACATATATATATATGTCTGATATAGAATAAAATGACTAATACATAAATGTTCACGTTGGCTCGCTGTTAGAGCTGCATTAATCGTCATCAATCAAAAATTGCAAAGACTGCAGTTATGTGAGTTCTCTGCAAACAAAGGAAACTGAAGATGAGCAAAAGATCAGTTTGAATTTGTATTTTACCTGAATTTGTACATTTGCAGTATTTATAGACGTTTTCAAACGTAACTGTTATTATTCTAAATTTCAATTTGCCTTTACAGAATAACGGAAATTACAAAGTTGGTCAGAAACGTTTCAATTTAAAAAAAAATCTTACGTTCAAATATTTTTCTAATGATCTGTTTTTGCAAATAAACTTTTATATTATTGCCTGATGTGAATTGAAAGTTTTCTATTATTGAGCTCCAAATAAAGGATTTCCATCGTAATAAATGGAATAACATGTCTTACCGGTCATGAAGAGTTTGCGTCCCTTGCTTCTGTCCATGTCTGTATCTTCAAGACTTGTCTCTTGGAGGATCATGGTGTCTCTGTTTTATAGTCGCTCAGTCCGTTTGTTTACGCAGCAGCGAGGTGAGAATGCTCTAGTTTGGAACTCGTTTGGTCCAGTTCGTAATGAGAAACATAGTGAAGTAGCTTTGAATGAATGTAAAAGACTACAGCAGCTGGATGTGTGCGTCAGGGCTCTGGAGAGTCGTGGAAGTGGAAAAGATCCTAATTGGATAATGAATGAATGGATGAGACAGGGCTTTAGTTAATGTTTCTGATAATACTCAAATTCCCTTATCATCTGGCCACGCATCATTCATCACATCCAGAGGCGTCCCGTGCCAACAGGCAAGGCAGGCAGCTGCCTGGGGCCCCCAAACCGGCAGGGGGCCCCCGAGGGCCGACTGATTTGATACAAGCGGTCGACTTGTACAGGCTACAACAGCGACCTGCAGTGATGAGTTGACGGTTAAAACTTTTCGTCTGATGCGAAACTTGCCACGTTTTTCATGAACATATAAAAACCTTTTCTGGGGCAGGCTCTGTATTGAATATAATGGTGGTCTAGAGGTTTAAGATGCAGCGTAACGCGGTGGCCTGGGTTTGAATCTAGATGAGTGCAGTACTTTGGATTAAACTTTATGGTATATTCTATCACAGATTGCTCAAGAACGGTAAAAGGTAAACCCAAGCCGTTTTTTGCAGATTAAAGCTAAGAGCCTAATCTTTAATTTAGACTATAAAAACACTGAGGGCCAAATGAAAGATTAGATTTTGTAAGATTAATACACTTTGATAGGTAGTTTTTGTAATTAATTATAACATGATGAGTGTAGTGAACAAGCTTATAAAAAGACATGCTAGATTATTTCTCATTGCTTTGTGTCACGATAAATGCTGAAGTATTCACAACAGTCTATGGTAGACTGTACAGTTGGCTAGGCAGGCCCCAGGCCTATCCATTTATTGTTAAAAATAAGAAATTATCTACATTTAATTTATATTAATGTAAACAAGTAATAGATATTGCATTTTTACCTTATCATGAAATATATGTATATATATGTATATACCTACTGTAATATAAACCTTTTTATCTGGTTATGTGGTCGGGTACAAGGGCCCCGGGGTACCCTTGGAACGCCACTGATCACATGGTGTGGATTAGACCTCAGAGGACCATCTATGATAAATAAAGTTACTACATTTGAACCAATGGTTGACAAAACTTCAGAGGCATTTGATTCAATGGAGACCTCTAGTGGAGAGGTGGTTCATATCTTACAGGGTAAGTAATCATCAGGGATTATAGAAGTAGTGGAGTTCATTTAACAAAACACATTGATTTAAAATTGCATAATTTGTTTAATTTTAACAATGATTTAAACTCCCATGAGCCTTGAGTTAATTGGAGCTTGTGTTTCACCATGTGGCACCAAAACTGCTCTGAGAATCATAACAAATATGATAAATGCATTTATAAAAATCCAATGTAATTAATTATTCTTAGAATTTGTGATGAGTAAAATAATCAATAACTGCAGGCCTTGGAAACAATTATATAATTAATATGTTTAGATTAGTTAAGCCCCCCCCCCCCTAATATTTGATAATAAAATCCAATGAAGTCGACATTATCCAAAGTTGTAGTGTGTAAATATGCTTCTTTGATGCTCACTGGTCTCATGCATGAGTAGTACCTGTGTTTGTCCTGCTGCATCAGTAGCGAGTGATTATTTTATTTGATAAAAGTATAAAAGTCTTATATCTCCTAAACTATTAATAACATATTTCTTAAAAAAGGTAAACTGCGTGAACTATGTTTTAATAATAGTTACTGACGGCTTCTAGACAAAAAACATTAAAATGATAATGTTTTTTACATGTTTGCATCATAAATAGCTGTGTGTAGTAATAGATCGAGAGTGTGTTGAAGAGAGTAAATAGTTGTAGTGGATTGGTCACGATCGGTCACTTAATGATTGCAGCTCTATTTGAGTGCACACTCTTCTGGCCGTGTTCCAGCAGCCGCATGTCTGTTACATGTGTATGTGACCGAGTGCACATGCTCCGCTCTGCTCCATGTTTGACCTCCTGTGACTTTGAAGACTCCTCTGCTGTTGTCCCAGCTCTACGGGGCTGATTATGAAACATCCTGAGACACACACACTTTAGCTCCCATTTTGGGAACTTGTTGTTCTAAAAACACCACCGGGGCTGTTCCTTCTTAAACTAAAACAAAAAGGTGTGTATTTTGGTGACAGGCTGTGCCTAATGAGGACCTGGAGGGCCTTCAAGTCCTGAGCAGAGACGTGTACAACAGGAGACAATAAATGTATTGTTGGAATCACATATGAAGAAGGCTGAGTCACCCTCTGCAGCATTAAAGAGACAGGCTCCATACATGACACACGTGTGTCAGCCCGCCCCCTTCTTCTCTTATTCTGTTGGGACCTATCATACTTTCTTAAAGAGAAGCCTTTTTGGACTATTGCTTACTCTTCTTTCTCCCTTTCTTTTCTTTACCCTCCTCCTCTCTGAGCACTGGCTCAGCCCCTGCCACAGTGAGCTCGTATGTACACATGCACAGTGCACACAACATAAAGAATTTACACACACCCCTTCACTCAGTCGCTGCAGCGCACCAGCTCCAGGACCCTCAGCTCTCTCCTTCACTCTTTGCCTTCACTTCTTCACTAAAGCAGGCTAACTCCGGAGTGGGACCCTCTGTCTGCAGATTGGTGAGGGCTCACGGATTTCTCTTTGGGTTTTTTTTTTTTATAAGACGAGCTTCTATAGAGGGAGTGTTTCTTTAAGTACACCGTGTTCTATTTCCATGTGCTCTGCTCAACCAGACGTTTAAGGGTTTCCCCCATGGAGTCCCTCTGTTCACTCCAGCTCAACCAACTTTAAAAGTTTGTCATCAACTGATTGCATGCAAATACATAAAGCTGAACAAACATTTTATATTTTCAGTTTTATTGAAAATATAGTTATTGAAGTTATACATCTTTTTCCCATCTGAGAACTGAATAGAGCAGTGCTATGATAGTTAAGTTTACCTTAACAACAATTGTTAAGGTAAAAAGTGTGACTCGCTCACAAATGATAATTTCCTGTGTGTCTGACCTTGTCGTCCCTGTCAGGACTGTTGCTGTCTTTCACATTGAAGGATTCACATCGCGGATGTATTTTGTTCAGCCAAACCCTCAGGGATTATATACTTTTTGAGAAGTTTAATAGACTTTACTGTGTTGCAACTATTTAATATGTAGTTGGTATTAAAAATAAAAGTAAAGTTACCATTGTTTCACATTATGTAACACACAGGGGCTTTGTGTCCCTCGTTTGAGGTCTGAGATGCAGTTTGCCTGCATAATTGAATTGAGTTACTCCAATTGCATCTCAGTCCAGTGCATTCACCTGCACTGGACTGAGATGTCTTCTAGCATTCTACCACTAGATGGCCCTAGACCACAGTTGAAAGAAGTGAGAGAGGGTTTGACCACATACTATTGAGCACATGCATGTGTATGTGTGTTTTACAGATTCTCATTCTGAAAAGATCCTATTTTGGTTATTTTTCTGCCTGGTTGTTATTATTAATATTATTATTATTATATAGTTAAAAAATTAAAATTATAATTGTCCTCCTATGTCTTTTTAGGATATTTTTTATCAGTCAATTCATCAATCTTTCACTAAGCTCATTCACAGCCCATATTTCTATAGGACTTGCTCCACCTATGGGTCAGTGAACCTTCACCCACAAGCCCTTCCCCCTTACTGTGTACACACATGTGCGGCCCCCTCACATGTTTGCCCCTCCCACCTCATGTGCGCCCCTCCCCTCTGCACCGGCATGCCTTCATTTACTCTCTGTCTCTATAGGAGTTGGGAAGAGTGCCACTGGACCGGACTGGACACAGACTAACCTCACACCTCAGACATGTCAGACTCCGAGAGCGCTGCTGCCCCTGCTGAGGCACCTGTCCCTGCTGCTTGTGCTGCTGCAAAGGCCGACCTGGACAAATGGTAAGTGCCTGACCCCCTCTGTCACCCAAACCCCAAGTGCATGATTGTGAAAGTGTGCAAAAGTCTCCTTATGCACATTCATTCATTCATACAGCCTTGTAGAGGTGAGTATTGTGCAATATGGAGTGAAATAAAGAGGATGGCAGTTTAAACATTCCAACACACAATTCTACTTCTGTTTTAAAAATGATATTAACTTTATATTCATGCAATAATTAAACAATATATTTCAACACTTTGAGATGTTTAATGGATTGTATTCAAAATTTTAGCAACAAAATTGGACAAGTGACCAGACGAAAATGATTGCTTCCACAATTTCCACTACTTCCACCAAAGGCTTTCTCAAAACAAAGCATGTTCATGTCTGTGAACCTGACCATGGTAAAAGCATCAAAATGGAGTCGAGCGATTGCAGCGAACGGCGATGAGACGACCGCAAAATCACAACAAACACAGTTGGACGCTTTGCAAAAACCCTATTAGAATAAGAGTTCCTCATTGTATTGAGGTCGGACATAATTAAGTATGAATTGGAGTGATGTTTGGCTCTCATCCTTATGCCTGGATGAAGGTTTGGAATCTGCTTGCGTCACATTTTCCCAGAGTGCCTTGCGTTACCCTTGCTGTGTCAATGGAGTGCACTCTGCAGGGGATTTGGAGCATCTACGTAGCAGGCATGTCTGTACTTGCTTAGTCATACATACATGTTTCTGTTTCTACAAACCAGGGCACTTTGGATCATTCTTTTGAAATGCCCCAGTTCTGCACCAATTACATCCAGGTCAAAACACATAACTCCCAGTGTCTTAATTAGAATGTACTTGTAATTAGGACGGAGAGCATTGAGGGACATTCCGCCAAACCTGGAGACCACAGGACCACACGTCTTGGATCATGCAGCTGGAATAATGGATATTTTTTACACGTTACTTTTACTGTAGCGTGTGAACCACCCTGATCAAGTAAAGTTAGACTGTGACGATGTGATAAGGTGAAAGTGAATTTGTGTTTTTTTTGATAAGCACAATCATATGTAAAAGTGATGGGCAGGACTTGGCCATGCGTGGACTAGTTCCAGTGTGCTCTTTAAGGCGTTTAAGCTCATGGCCTTTAATGGGATTACGGTTAAAGCAATACTTTGCCACTTTGTACTACTTGAGTGGAGTCAGCATATTGCTTTTTTATATTGAGAACACTGACAAAGGTTAGTTGTCCATTTGTGTTATCTATAGGGTCTTTGAAAAGAGAGAACAAAAGGGTGAGGACGATAAGACTAGCGCTTATATAACTTTGCATTGGAAAAGTCTGTAAAACCATGAACTGTGACCTTGGGGGATTGAAAGCCGCATGGCAACAACCACCAAGTTCAGCCGGCATGCGATAATCTGTCGTGTTGAAGGCGAGGAGATCTTTAACCTTGAACGGTAAAGGCCATAATACCCAGGAATATCGTTAAGGCCCATTAGCTGGTTATGATAGCTTAATGTGTGTGTAGAGTGAACACACCTTATCAGCTAAACCAGTCTGCTGGTTTAGCTGGTCCTGAGGTCAAACATTTACACCCTGACAGAGTTGCAGAGTTTTAAACACTGTTGAAGAATACCTTTTGAGTATTTAAAGACGCTGTTCGTTCAGTTACCATTGATAACCTTCATGTTGCACTGTTGACCTCTACTTACCATTTACAGTTTGACATTTTTGTTTGTGAGTTATTGTTCCCAGAGTCTGATCAAGTGTCCATAGCTCAGCACCTTGTTAACTTCTGCCTTTGCTCAGTATGGGACCAGATTAGAGATGACAATATCAGCTGCTCACAGTGATGACTGTGAAGCTTTCAAGTCTAGACCTTCCACCTGATTGCCTTGTATTCTGCTGCTAACTTAAAAGATGGGTGACTGTAATGCACACCACAACCCGCACGTATTTATAGCTGGCATCTTTTAAAAGTCATGGGCTGTAGTAGAGCGCTTGTATGTGACATGTGTCCTGCTGTATGGCTCACATTACTGCTACACCTGACACCTGCTGCTTGACCAGCACAAAAAATAGTTCAAGCTCAAAGAGTCGGCCATCTTGGATCATGATTTTCATGTAATTGTTGTTGCCTAATAATTGACATTGCGCAAACAGACTCTTTATGCAACCTTCTAGATATGTATTCATTTTTGTACTTTTGGTTTAGTTTGACAGAAGCAGGAAGTTGTGACTTTGTGAAGGTCAAACATTCAAAGTCACCTTAAACAGATAAGGCACAGAGTGTAAATATACAGCCTGTTTGTCCTTTAAATACTGCACATGTGTATCCCAGACATGATACAGACATACACTCTTCCCATCTTTGCATTAAAGTATACTTTTATACAAGACGAGCCGCCTTTAACTACATGGCCTTTGGCGAGCGCAAGGTGAGAATATATTTCAACTTGTATTACCTACACTTATAGTGAAAAGTTATCTAAGGGCTAATATTTACCAGAGTGCACTTTGAGCCTTCACTGTTCCCTATCCTTTCTATGCACACTACACCGGTTGGATGCAGACAGTTACTCTTTGCTATAGTTGTATATGTGCAGACAGGCTTTTGCATTCTTGCCTGTGGAAGCCGTGCTGGTTTCCACAGAGGAATCCAGTGACTCGACAGAAGACAGTAATAGGAGCAGAGTCCTGAAGCGACATGTGTCACTGAGGCAGTGAAGACCAAATCAAATGGAACATCCTTAGGATTATAGTAACGACATCATGTCAGCAGGTTTTTGAATCCTCTTTTACTGCTGCACCTGCTAATCAATCTATAATGCATGATGCAGGCACCAGCTTGCTCTACCATAATGAAATGGTCACTTCCTGTATACTGTAAGTCTCAGATGGAGAATGATGTCATCTCACTTTGTAACACCCTCGACAAGAACAGGAATTAGATCTATGGCTCAAACATATAAGTTGATACCTCAACCCGCTTTCCCCTTTGACCCTGTAACATGATCCTGATTTCATTGTGGCTACAGGAGATGATGTCATTTGGAGGTTGTTTATCTGCGTAAAACCTAAGGATAAAGGATGCTCTATATTGTCATCAAGCTGAAAGCTGCATATTAAATTCAAAATGAAAATCTTCTTGGTGCTGTCTTCAGTTTGGCTATGACTATGCCCATATATTAATTTCCTCTGCTTTTCCCTGGAGGCATGACTTCTCATGCGTTTGCACATATGGACACAATAGTGACATAAAATGTCCCATTGACTCCCACTGTCACACATCCTTTGCCAGTGTGCACGGAGCAGAGTGCTCTTCATTCCCTCTGGCTCTGACTGATAATCTGCTGGAGCCAGCTGTCTGTTACATCACACACCAGCATCTAGTCACTAGTTGCACAGACTGCAGTGATATTTCTTATTCTTATATAGTATTTAACAACAGTCACTCACGACTTCATGGCCATGTGCACATGTGCTGTGGCTCCATACAACATTGCTATGTCGTAATTCAGTTGTTCCCAAAATGACCCTGCAGCGGTTCTACTTTGGTGCTGCTGAGATTGGATTAAACAGTATTTTCATCTGTACATACTGTGCATCAATAAAATCTCACTGTGCAGGAGAGAGTGGGGAAGCCATACAGGCTTATTTGACGTCCTTCCCTAAGACAATCCTGCAAATATGTGTATGTACTATAAATGCATACACATGTTGTTCAATTGTCACTTAAAGGGACCCATTTCAGAGAGCCACTGCACTTAACTGTTTTAGACGCATCTACAATTGAATACACAAAAGCACATTTTTACCAAATCATAATATAAATTGAGCAGAGAAAAGGGCCCAAAACAGATCCCTGAGGAACCCCACATTCTAATTGGGCTCTATTTCAGCGGGTTGTTAATGAAGACAAACTGTTGTATCGATTTTATCTAGAAAGTGTCTATTTTAATTGTTGAAAGAAATATTAATATTTTCCTCTCAGATAGATGTTTGATCATACATATGTTACGCAAAACATGTGAATTTGGCCCTTTGCCAATAATTAGACTAAAAGCATGTCCAATGGAGCAGTTCAGATTTGTAGAAAGAATTGTTATCTTAATGAACGTTAAAGGCTACTTATTTATGCTCTTGAAATTGACATGGATAATTGTCTATTTGGTTTCAGAGGCCCAAATATGAGTAGAATCACATTTGTCACATATCACAATGGCTGTAATCTAATCACCCGTCTTAGTTTAAGCACTTTCACTTGACGACTGTCGGATCCCTCTGGTTCCTCTGTGTCCTGTCATGTCAACACTGTCACGCACCTCTGTCCCGGTCGTTCTGTAAAGACGTACAAACAGATGGGTCCAGCCCCCTCCTCCTCCACTGCTCTTCCGCTCCATCACTCTAATGCACCACAACACTGTGTTCACTGCTGCGGAGGCCTGACATAATCTGGGCTCTATTCTCTGCACCACATCCCCTTGTACTCGCATTCATTTTCATTCATCATTTAAATATAGATTCCTATGGTGCGCCTGTAGCCCAGAGGGTGGTATTATTTGTATGAAATTTATTATCACCAACCTTCATGTCAATGTACTTTGGGAATTCAAGAGCACATATGTATTTGTTGGCGATTGGACACATTATTTAACAATAGTTTATATTTTTGCTATGTTGCCTTTTTCACCTTTGTTCTGACATCGCAAAACCTTAAGATTAAGAGATTCTGTATGAGATAAATTGACAATAACTCTAGCCTGAAATAAAAATGAAAACTACTCATATCTAAAATCTACAATAAATCTCTAACTCTAGCATAAAAAGAAGCAGTATAAAATCTCTATCTTTAGTATAATAAGGAAAGAAGTCTTAAAATCTCCAACTTTAGCATAATGGAGAAGCAAGATTTAAGTACAAAAACCCCCGACTTTAGCTTAATAAGGAGCAAGTATAAAATTCAGTATATTCTAGTGCAAGTACAAAACATATAATGTGTGTTGCAAAAATAGTAAAACAACTGGTGATAACAAGCATTTCTGTAATTTTCATTTTTTTTCATTCTAACATGCATTGCCTTCTGTTTTTGTGTGTCGCAGCATTGCAGAGAAGGGAGCTGAGGGCTGTAAAGATCTTCTTGAGGCCTTTAGTGCTTGTGTAAAGAGTGCAGCTGAGGGGACGTCATGAGGAGGCACTCCCCCAACTCAAACGTGAGTCCAGCACTGAGACCAACACATGAATCTTACTGTGATGATAAGTTTGGGAGCTTGTTCCTGCATGTTACAGATGAGTTTCATTTGATCTCATTTATGGACTACAAAGACACTTAAACATTCAAATTTTATACAGTATGAGTGGATTTGTTTTCCTTTTGTGTCCTTTGGCAAGACAGTTTTCCTTCACTGCATGTCTGTGGGAAAGGAATAAGTGCAGATTTGAATGGACTGTTGTTGTTTGTGGTTCTAGTTGTACCACAGTAATGCGTTGAATGCATTAACACCCTCTATTGAATTATATTGAAAAATTAGGCACCATAATTATAACAACTTGATATTTTTGATTGATTGGCATGACTTAATTCACCAGTTCAGGTAACGTATTCGTTTTGACAGCTGAGAACTGGTTAGATGTTTTTTCATAAACATTTTTGTGATTTGAAAGTCAGATACCACAGCTTTATATATCAAATTATACCATTGTTCTCGTGTTTTCCAGGTCCACTGCACTGAGTCCTGTAAGTTCCCAGCATTCCCTCCTGCACAACAGCTCTGGACTGACTGAGACCATCATGGCGAAACACTGTGTTTATTTGAGTTTCGGGATCTGGCTGCAGCTCCATGTCTGTCTTACACCCTCCCCCTGTCCCTCTATGGCCCATTGAAAATACATCCACTTAGACGATTCCACGGAGCTGATGGGCTGTAATGTCGACTGTGACTTGAGAGAAATACTTATAAATGGAAATAAAGGTATCGAATACTTGATAGAAAAACCCACACAGGCTCTTTGTGCATTTGTTTAGGTGTGAAGAAAGTGTTTTCTGTCACAAACATTTATTGTCCGTAAAAGAAAATATAGTAAACGTGTGTGTGTATGTGTTACAAATATCATGATAACTATATTGACCTATTGTTCAAAATGGATGAATGGAGAAAAAAAACGTTGTATATTTTGGACTTCAATATTTATTGTTTATAATAGTGAAGAATTTTTTTTTTGTGCAAGTTAGGTGTGTTTGAATATGACTTAAATCTGCTGGTGATTATTTTAATCCATGCTCAATTCGAAGAAAAACATGCTTTGGATGATTATTCTGATTTATATGTAGAGGGTTAGGGTGGGTAAAGTGTCTTGCCTAAGGACAAGCAGCCGCCCCACTATCGCACCTGGTGTTCCCCTAGAGCTCCCATCTCAGCACTAACCAGGCCCTGCCCTGTGTAGCTTTAAAGGTCTGATGAGATCTGGCTTTTGCGTGTAAGTGTGGCCACAATATTGTAAGGGCATCAGTTGCTTTAAGTAGTTTCAATGTTACACTGTAATTTTGCACATTAATTAACCAAAACAATTTGTTATTGTGGCAGACCTACATACACGTAAATATAAGGAAAGGGGGGTTAAGAAAGCATACATCTTAAACTTTAATGGGAGGGGGACCTATCCCCAAGGGGTTTACATACTAGTGCATAATTCAAGTATTTAGATTACAGAATCATTATTATTGTTCAAAGTTTTCCAAGTGAAAAATGCAGTGGTCCGGTCAAACTCTGCTAAATTTACATTATCAAACACATAACTGCCCCAATCCAAACGCTCCTGTCCCAGTCCTGTGTAATCGTACCACTATGACATCATGCTTGGATTCAGATTCAGTTTATTTCCCATTTGCAGTAAAAAACCCACATACATTAGCAAAAAGTCTCCAGTATGCACAGACAGATACAGACATAACACAACATTAAAAGTACAGAGATAAAACAAATAAAACAGTAAACAAATGTCACTGTGAAATCGATCGACTAAAACAGTTTCAAAACAAGTGCAAATCATTAAATCATTAAAGTGCTCTGTTCAAACTGATAACAGCTTGTGGAAAAAATCTGTTAGCGTAACGAGATGTCCTGCATCTCAGCGAGCGATATCTTCTACCAGAGGGAAGAAGCTGGAACATGGCTTTCCCAGGGTGGCCAGAAGAGTCATTCAATCCTAAGAGCTTTGTTTAAAAGTCTGGATTTCAGTGTTGTGCGTGAACGAGTTCAAAAGAACGCGTTCATTGAACACGCTCAGTTTTTCGTGAACGTTGAACTGAACGCAACACATTTTTAAAAAAAGAACTTGAACGTGAATTAGTTCATTTTATGTGTCATGAACGGCAGACATCACTATGAACGTTGGAATCTGTTTTCTCTTTTGAAATGCAACGAGAGAAAGTTCCTCCCTCCTGTATTCTCGCACTTTTCCCGCTGAAATCTAAAAATTCCTACGGTTTCCACCGTCTGTGAACGCACCCCGACTCTGTGTTGCGGTGCGGCGCTGTGAGCTGGTGCTTTTCACATGTGCCCGAGTCGTGATGAAAACACAGGGTGAGTTAGCGACAAAGTTTACACCGTTTACATTTGACATAAAGTATAAACACACGCACTGCAGCGCATTACTGTCTGTAGTTTATGAGCAGAGATAGAGCAACTCCGTTTTGCTCCCATTGAAAACCATGTAAATCTTGTCTGTTTTGTAGTCAAAAGGCTCTCCTCCTGTGGATGTACAGGAGATATATATATATTAGCTCGTAGTGTGAAAAAAATATTTATTGAAGTATCTCACGAAAAAAGTTAAATGAACTGAACTTTGAACTAGTTCAGAAAAGCTGTGAACTGGCACAACACTGCTGGATTTATAAAGAACCTCCAGAACAGGAAGCTCACAGCCCACGGTCCTCTTTGCAGAGCGGAGCACCTTGTTTAACGCTCTCTTTTCTTTATCTGTGATGTTTCCAAACCACACAGACACAGAACCAACAAGTAAACTCTCAATAGTGCAGCGATAAAAGTTAAGCAGAATCTTAGAGTTAGTGGTAAATTCTCTAAGTTTACGCAGAAAGTAGAGACGCTGACAAGCTTTCTTAACGACTCGGTCAGTGTTTTTAACCCATTTCAGGTCGTTAGACAGAGTTAAACCCAGAAACTTGCACTCCTCTACGATCTGCACCTGGGAGTTGTCGATAGCAACAGGAGTGTGAGAACTGCTACGACTGAAGTCGTAGACCAGTTCACATGTTTTCGATGCGTTCAACTGGAGGTTGTTAGTTTTACTCCACTGAACCACATTTTGTATCTCTGCTCTATAAGAGGATTCATCATTATCACTGATGAGACCGATGATGGTGGGCAGATTTCTGGAGGGCAGATGTCTCCTTTTAAAGCAAAGGTATATTTCTTATATTGTCATGAATGCAGAACGTAAAGCGAACTTGGACGCAGAACTGCAAAAATACAAGATTTTTTAAAACAAGTTAAGAAAAATCCAAACGGCGAAGAAACAAGGAAGAAAACACAATGGAACAGCAACAAGAGGAGAGGAGCACAGTGTTTAAATGCAACACAGGGAGATACAGGTGAGACACATGAGGATGGGGCAATCAACTGAACAGACAGGAAGTACGCTAAAAAAACAAAGACAAGAGAACCAATACATCAAAATAAAACTTTTGAATAGTAATTAAATCAATGTCATGACATGAATTAGTTTTGACAATTACTCTGGTCTAAATCAGTATTTACAATTGCACTGCTGAGTTTGCAGTTGGTCATTTTTTTAATTGGGAAGAAAAAAATCAACCTCTCCCTCTTGTGGTTGCATAGAATTTTTGTACCCTTCATGTTTCACCATACTCAGCTTTACTCAGTACTTAAGATATTACATACATTGTCAAAATTTAATGACAACCTAAATAGTCTAAGTATAATTTTGGCCATCATATTTCTTCTTTAATAAAAATACAGAGTCGTCCCCACAGTGTTGCTTGAGCCGTTTTTTTATTCCATATTCCCAGTGCTGTGTATGGAGGCGGTGTAATATCAATGGAGCTTGTGTTGTAACAGTGCAAGAGTGTAAATACTAGGAAAGTGTAAACGGCGTATGGTTACTATGGTGACAGGAATGTGAAAGGACATACTGTACACCCCACTCACACGTGTGTAACCTGAGCTGAAGGTCCACCGTTGTCCCATTTACCAATAGCCTGATATACACTTAAGCAAATAAGTGAAGATGTCCTGAGTGACTCCGCCATGTTGTCCAGCCGCTCAGCAGGACGCCTCATGCCACAGAGGGCTCTTCAGATCTGGGGGGTTAGAGACCGGCAACAACTATAAATCACACAACTGCTTATGCCCACCCAAAGGGCTTTTCCCCTTTTTCAAAAGTAAAAGTATGCTCCAAGGGCAGGGGTGGCAAAAGTACAGGTCTGAATGACTTAAAGCAGCATTACAAAAGATTTTATGTGAAAAAAAGTTCATATGTTTGTATCTTTGACCTTGTAGTGACCCAGAAGCTGTATATGGGGCCTTAACTTTTGATCATGGTTGTGTCTACAGTGCTTCAGTTCCAATTGTTCGGTAGGTTTGCAGGGGTTTGTCAACAGAGAAAATATCCCAAAAAAATTGATTCTATACAATATCTTTGAGACCACTGTGTTGGAGAGTAGAGTCCCCATGCTGATCAGTCTTACAGCTGCTGGGCACGACAAGGTCAAAAATGCAAAAACCTCAACTTTTTTCACGTAAAAGCTGCATTAAGCACCTTAAGGTAAAATTATAGAAACTATTATACCTCAAGTAAAATTAGTAATATCATTTCTATTCTTACTCCTGTATGAAGATGACGAGACCCCTTTTTTGCCCGACAGTGGGGTAATTTAAGTTGCATCACAAGTTACAGAACAGTAGGAATGAGGAGCATACAATAAACAAACTATATAAATAGTAAGTAATTATAAATCATCTTTATTTATATACCATTTTACAGACCAAGGTCACCCCAAGCGCTTTTCAAATGTTGAGAGTTCAGACATACTTGCATTCTCTCCACACACTGTGAAGACGGAAGTGAGACGCCGGACACATGGAGCACTCGGAGGAAACCAACACAGACACGGGGAAAACGTGCAAACTCAACACAGAAATGCCCTAGACATGGAAATGAACCCAGGACCTTCTTGCTGTGAAGCACAAGCTCTAACCACTACGCCACCGTGCCGCCCATAACAGCCCAATATTGAGTAAAGCAAAACTCTATAGCTAAAAAGAAAAAAGAAAGCCTAATAAAAGTACTTAAAAAGGTAAACACATTGGAGGTATAATTCTGTAAACGCTTGTGCAAATAAATACTTACTTGCATGTACGTAATTCACTCTAATTCAAGATTATTGAATTAATAATTAAGTGACAAAGAAACAAAAAAACATTATAAACATTTTAACATTAAAAATAAACTAATCACACTCAGTAACACTTAGAAGCATGGCTAACTACAACAGATAAATGAAATTACTGTGGTGATGATCCAGGACACTTTAACATTCTACAACATGTATGGACATTTATCAACATGTGTTCTATATTCTTTTTGTGTTTTAACTATTGATTCTCTGATCTGTGTTGGTGATTTCAATTTGTGAAGTCTCTGAGATGATGCTGTTGTGATTTAGGGCTATACAAGAATAAATTATATTGTATTGTATTGTAATAAGAAGCAGTCATGGGCATTTTAAACTATAAGGAGCAGCAAGAATAAGTGCTCCTTACTTGAAAAGTTGTCTGAAAAATAAATAATAAAGTACAGAAAATAATTAAAGGTCCCACCTCTGCTCCGGTGTTATTTCGGAGATCAGTGGATTCTGTACACTGATTTCCAAAATAACACCAGAGCAGAGGAAATCTTGTTGAATTGTATTTGAAATATGCAGTTATAATGATTTTCAGGAAGAAGAAAAAACATCTGCAGTGGAAGAATGTCCTTTTTGCCTGCAGGGCCCAAAGCCTGTTCTGCTGTTTTCACTTACAACACTGGCAACCGCTGCAGACACAGGTCATATGAGTTTGTGCTTGTCTCTATCTTGTTTTGTGGCCTCAAATAGTTTAACAACAGACTCATAGTTGCTCATTTGTGTTTATTCCACTTGGTTTTTTTTTCTTGTGGCCTCCATTAGTCAGCAGTGTTCTTATTTCATTTGATTGTTTTCTCTTTTTTTGCAAGGACGTAAATAAAAATCAAACAAATGTGCATAACTGGGTGAGAAAAGTCCACTTCAGATAAGTCCTGTTCTGTACTGCCTTCAAACAATTGTAACAAAACAGCGCCCTCGCGTGGTTAAGATAGAGAAATGCACACCACCCTCCTCCCCCTCCTCCTCCGCCTCCTCCTCCTCATCATGTCTTTATTTAGACTCTGAACAAAAACACAGACACTAAAAGACAAGACTCACATTAAAAAAAAAACTAATTCAGACAGGCGTATAAAAGACAGCTATATCAGTGTTTTTATTAAGAAGACTGATACCTCGTTTTTCTCACATTAGTAACGTGTAATAAATAAATATATATACTTTATTACAAAATTCTGCTGTGAGAATGAAGCGCAATGCGAGGCCAGTGCTGACCTTGCCTGATTTTTTTGTTTCTGTTATATCCAACAGTTTGACACAATCCTGGTTTGTTGTATTCACTGCTACACAGTCTGAGCTCCATAACAAAAGCCAACGTATAAACTACAATCACGTATTCGAGACGATTTCATGATCATCTTGAAAGGCCCCATCCGAATAAGTTTTGGGGCCCTGTCTCTTGTACAAACACGGCTTTGGTCCATGTGCTTCTTCCAGATCATTCCTCCAATCACATCCCGCCTGCTTTTTGTGCGCTCGGGTAAAAAAGGGTGGATGCTTTTTCTGGGGAAGGGAGGAGGGATGGTCGGGAGGGTGGAGTGGTACCCGGATGCTGACTACTGGGCAGCAGCAGCGGCAGCAGGACGGTACGAGAGAGAGAGAGGAGAGAGCGCTGTGGAGGAAAAAGCATCTGTACCGCGGGAGGATAATTACGGGACATGGGCACTTTGGAGCTGGCCGTGCGTCGCGCGTAAAGAAGGCGGTGTGGGCGCAGTCTCCGTGAGATCATGAGCACATCCGGCCCCGGGGAGACAGCCACACAAGGACGAGGGGACCTGAGGATGCTCGTTTCTGGAGTAAGCCGCATATTTGACCTCTTTTGCCGCATATAAGGAAGGTACACGCTGGCCGCTGTTTGCTAAAGCGCTTCTTCTCTGATCTTCTGTTTCTTGGGAGGCAAAGGGGAGGAGGAGGGGGGGTGAGGCAAAGAAGTGAGGACCGGATATTGGAAAACCCATTCTTCTGGCTGATACTGTTGTTATTATAGATTATGATCTGGGCTATACGCCTCGCACGCATATTTGAACACACGCAGAAGAATGAAAGGTGAATGTTAAGTGTAATGTTCTCGCCTGCTTTTGGAGGGGCTGAACAAACCAAGGGGGTCCCTGGCATCGACCAGGCCATTCTGACATGGGATATTTGAGACTGTGCTCTTACAGAAATCAATGTGTGGTAAATGTTGCCTTCCTGTCCATCCAGGAATAACATCTCAGACCTGCTTCATTGAAAAGACACCACAACGCGACTCTCCGGATCTCCATTCAGGACTCCTCTATGCGTGTGTAGTTGTGGTGTGTGTGTGTGTGTGTGAGAGAGAGAGGATGCTACTTTCCTGGTTGGAGTGAGACACACCTCAGCTGCATAAGTGCATGGGAGTAGCCTGCAGGGCCCGGCTCCCATCACGAGCGGCCCCTCTCCACAGCGCGCCTCTGATCGCCTCTGGTTGCCTGTGATGCACGGCTCTACCCGATAGCTTGATCTGGCCTTATACAAATCTCACGGTGACGGACGTACGAGCCTGGTGGAGAAGGATGAGCAGCAAGGAGCTCACGATGGGGCAGTCCAGCCAGTACGTGGGCCCCTACCGGTTGGAGAAGACCCTAGGAAAGGGCCAAACCGGTAAGAGATCATTGGGCTTTTATATATCTATAGGAACTTTGGGGGCGAAAAATGCAGCAGCAGATGTAATGTTTGAGCTCTATCAGAGGGGGGTAAAAGTACTAATACTTAGGGCTGCATGGGGCAACTAACTTTTGTTTCCCTAATTAACATAATGTTCTTAGTCCCAACAGAAATAATAATAATAATAATAATTAAAGTAAAATCAATCCACATCACGCCCTTTTCATCCTTATAGAAAGCATAATTTCTGTTGTATACTTGAAAGAATGAGCCCTGTGAGTCACTATTTGACACTTTGTGCTGAGAGCTGATTGGCTGAGTGAAGGTGGGCCTGATTTGAAGATGTGATAAATACACAAATATTACCGCAAGCAAAAACAGTCAAACAACTTATAGCATTGTAGAAAGGTTCCACACTGGGACAGAAAATGACAATAAACCACACGTGTAGACCAATGTCCATAAAGTACATCATTTTGGCATTAGGAGTAAAGAGTCAAAGTAAAACGTGAAGCTGACAGATGTACTGTATACTGCAAGGTTCGGGTGACTTTGACATATCTGTGATTCTCTAACCCCCTCACATGGAAATATAACAGTTTCCTTAGCGTTTTTGCGTAGAGCTTTGCTGACAGGCCACACGACACTTACTGACATAGTGCTGCAGAAATATAATAGCTAGAATTAGTGTCATTATTGGCAATCATCCTGAGGGGCACCATAACACCATTACTTATCTCACTCTCAGCCTTTAAAGCCACACAATAAGTACCGATACAAGACGGATATCCTCTCAGACCCCTTTGATTCCTAATCTTTAAGTGGGACTATTCATTACTTGTTCAAAGGGGGGTAATGTGATAAAAAATTATAACAAATCCTTGCTGCTATAATTCCTCAAGAATTAGTGTGACCTGCTAGTCTCCTTAAATAATGATTTTACACAACACTCAACAAGCAGTGTGTTTATTACGGTACTTTCTGGACTATAAGCCACTATTTTACTTCTTCTTCAAACCTGTGAACTCTATGTAGAGATCCCGCGTTGATCTATCAGCTGTTGATCTCCAGAGCTGATGACAAGGCATGCATTCCTGCTTCTCATGCGTTTATGTGAACAGCAGAGAGCCGATACAGGGAGGGAAATGCAGGGAAATACACAAGATAGAGTTCGTGGACTTATGAGTTGGACTCCATCAAGTACTAGTAGGGACGGGACACATGTTTATTTCCCAAATAGTCTGGATTTACCAGAGGGACTTACTATGATCATCACGAGTCAACAGTGCGTTTAAACACCTCTTCATTAAATCAGGTTTACGTCTATCAGCTTTTAGCCATCAGCTGTTGGTTAAGTTTAACACAACAACATGGAAATCTGTGGCTTATATTATATATATGTGAACAAAATGTGCTTTATCTTCAAAATGTAGCTTGTGGGTTTGTATAGAAGTGCGCTTGATAATCCAGCAAATACTGTAAAGGATTTGTTCAAGTTTTTTCAAATCGTGGAGGGCGGTTCTTTCCTAATATGTGGGAAAAACCTACTGTATTCCTTCAAATCATAGAATACGTGTGTCTTGATTTTCTTTTTCATCTAAAACAAAATGACAGCTCTGTTTTAATTGAGCTTGCAGTTAGTTATACCCTGGCCTAGACTAACAAATCAATAATAAAAGGATGCAGCGATAGCCTTAAGTCTCCTCACTGACCTTTTAAATGTCAGCTCACCCTTTTGTATTTTCGCACCAAACCACATTTTCCCTCAGTAACATGTGTGTCTGTGCTCCAGGGCTGGTCAAACTAGGAGTCCACTGCATAACTGGACAGAAGGTGGCCATAAAGATTGTCAACAGAGAAAAGCTGTCAGAATCGGTGCTGATGAAGGTACAGTGTTTGTATTATATTATCGCTAAAGCAGAGTTTGTGTCTGCAGGGAAAGCCTCTGAAACGCGCTGGAAGTTAGAAAAGTGGAGTGTGTGGGCAGAGATTTTTGTGAAACCCAAACAATAGAGATGATTTGGTCATAGTAATTAGGAGCTCAGTTGTTTGTGGCTATAGCTCAGCAGTAAGTAGGCAGGCAGGTCCTCACAATTATGCATTGTATGGCTTATTTTGTGGTACAGTTGATATATTTATTGTGTAATCAGAAATGAATCATATATATATTTAATCTCTGTTACATCAGATTTAATGCACGCAGTTAAATATTGTATTATTCTGTGTTATTCAACCTGCAGATATGTTTAGTTTAGCTTAGCAGGAATACATCTGCATTGGGCTGTTTGTGATTGTGCCTCACAGCAAGATCCTCCAGGTGCTCCGGTTTGCCCTACCACTAAAAACATGTACAATAGGCAAGGCAAGGCAAGTGTATTTGTATAGCGCAATTCATACACATGGCAACTCAAAGTGCTGAACAAAACAAGATAGAGACAAGTCAGACAGGGCCTTAAAATCATAAATAATCACAATAGGTCTAACTAATGGGCCAAAAATTGGGCTTTCATGGAGTGATTCAAAATGGCCGCTGGGGCTGGAAAATGTGAAAAAACGCATCTGCGCATGCGTCAGCCGGCACGAGCTCCATTCATTCATTCACGGAGTGACTTCAAAAATCCACAGCGAGTAAACTAGACTGGTCCAAGAAAATTCACCCCCCTCAGCATTGACAGACACACATGTGGAACGGAGCTTTGGGCCAAGAGACAACTTTTGGTCCATCCTGTAAAGGCGTTTTCGAGAGGTCTGCCAATGCTGTATGTTAGCATTGGCAGACATATGCCCCCACTCGTCTGACAGTGATGAGAGAGTGAATAGATGTCATCACCGTGTTTTTTGGAGTGAATGTAAAATATATGGAGTCCAAAACCTTTTTAAAAGCTTTGTCTGTGAAATGAGCTATATAACTACAGATGACTTACTTACTGACAATTACATCTTCATAATTCAAGTTGCAAAAGAAAATATTTTGTGCAGAGCTGGCGGTACACAGTATTTACAGGGCTTTTCAGTTAGTCCTTTTTTAAACCTATGGGACTATGGAATGAAGCTACAGTGAAAGTTCAGTGGAAGTTCCTGTCTCTGCCCTCCACAGTAATTATATTCTGCACATAAACATTGACTGCTTTTGTCAAATCTTTTGTCGGTTTCTTGACTTTGACGCTGGAGTCAAAAAAAAAAGCTTTCTATCTGGTGTTCCCTATGCTACCATCAGAGGGAGGAGTAGAATTTGTTTAGTTTTTTTCCCTAACTGCTCTGAGCGTGATGTCATAAATGTAGAATGACATTACACTATCACAAGACTGAGACATGAGCCTTTAGGCAGAGGGGGCGGAGTTACATGTTTGTGCCAGGGAAAAAAAACCACTCCAGGTCTGTGTTTGATTAGGAACAATGTCGTAACATGGTCCTAAAGTAATTTAAATAAAGTTGATTTTGTATAAATGTCTCCTTTAATTCATCACCCGGACATATGACCCTTTGCTAGGCCCTAAATCTACTTCTAATCTAACCTAGGATCAATGCTTGCTTGACTTATCAGCTTCAATACTTTACCCATACTTACTTTTATGTCCCATTTTCCCATATTAACTCTGTCCTCTTCATCTTTCCTTTCCCTTAACCTCTTTCCACCTCTCCTCTCCCTTCTATCTTTCCAGGTGGAGAGAGAAATAGCTATTCTTAAACTTATAGAGCACCCTCACGTCCTCAAGCTGCATGATGTGTATGAAAATAACAAATATCTGTGAGTATCTCTGCTCTCCACTCTCAACTTTCTGTCTCCATCATTGCCAACTGTCTTGCCAATCTTGTCATGTGTTAAAAAAAACTCCCAAAAAAGCCAGTTTGGGAGACTTTACATGGTTTTTTGCGAAGATGTAGCTATTCAGATGTGTTGTTTTGGCAGGTACTTGGTGCTGGAGCATGTGTCTGGGGGAGAGTTATTTGACTACCTAGTGAAAAAGGGAAGACTGACCCCTAAAGAGGCCAGAAAATTCTTCAGACAAATCATTTCGGCCCTTGATTTCTGCCACAGTCATTCCATATGGTGAGTGTTGTATGTGTGGTTCTAAACAATCTGCTTAGAATGTGTTTTTTTGTACGGACGCTGTCTCAACACTTGTGTGCAGCCACAGAGACCTGAAGCCAGAGAACCTCCTCCTCGATGAGAAGAACAACATTAGGATAGCGGACTTCGGGATGGCCTCGTTACAAGTGGGCGACAGTTTGCTAGAAACCAGCTGTGGGTCAGTGTCATCGTAACTTTTCTCTTCCATTAGAATGTGACTTACACAGTGTAGCTCTCAGCCTGGGGAAGGGCCTCCTGTGGTCTTTCCATGCCGTTCCATCGACTGAAACCTTCCACATTACTCACTGTATTCATTTGGTGACTGAAGGCTGAAGTTCTCCTTTGATTAAAATGCAGCTAAGATAAATGACTATATTTGACTGTATTTAGAACAGATTCTTTTTTAGGTTTTTCCTGATTGCAAAATGTCACTCTAGGTATAAACGTAGTCAATTACTCCTTGGACTGAAAACCGTAAAAACTTTATTGTGTAGTGAACAAGTCAAAAATCTCTGAAATGTAGTAATTACTGTGTAAATTGTACAATATTTACAGACTACTTTGGACTAGTACGATCATGTGACCTTTCTTTTACCCTTCACAAACTACAGCTTGAAATATGTAAATCTTCAATTTTAAAGGTACATAGGAGGATGTTGTACTTCCGGGTGGATCATCAAGACTACTGGTCCTCCTAATTGTCAGTCATTCTGCTGATACGTGCTGGGAGTGGGATTAAGACAAGACCAGTTTTTTCCAAAAAGTGTGGAGGGCGGTTCTTTCCTAAAAATGGGAAAATCCTCCTATATACCTTTTAAGTTTGCAGAAGGCAAATAATAAAGTCAAACCAAGAATCTAATACAATCTTTAAATTGTGCCATATGTGTACATTGAGTATTTGCGTTGAGAGAATGGTTAAATACTATGTACTATCAGTTTAATGTTAGTACAGAGGCCTATCCCAGACAACATCAGACTAAAACTTTCAAGTTCATACAGTAGCTTGCTCATGCTTATAGTTTAGTTTAGTTTATTCCAAGCCGGTACAATAGAACACAAGATAAAAAGAAATACATTACGATGCTATACAATATTAACACATCATTAGAGAAAGAAAAAAAAAGAAAAAATAAACAGCTTGGAAGGGAGTGGGATGAAGACAAGCTTATTTACTAGTTATTATTGCTTATGTTTTTATCCTTGTGTTGTAGATCCCCACATTACGCCTGTCCAGAAGTCATACGGGTAAGCTGTAACTCTTTAAGTATATCGTAAAATGTGCATTCCAAATATTAAAGGTCTTTTATTCAGGGAGAGAAGTATGACGGCCGCCGCGCTGACGTCTGGAGCTGTGGCGTCATTCTTTTCGCTCTTCTCGTGGTGAGAGGATGGATCTGTTTGAAGGTTCATTCATTATTCCGCTGCTGTGTTTGTGACTGTATTTCCTTTCTGTACAAAGGGTGCCTTGCCATTTGACCACGACAACCTGCGGCAGCTTCTGGAGAAGGTGAAGAGCGGGGTGTTCCACATGCCGCACTTCATACCTCCGGACTGCCAGTCTCTGCTCAAAGGAATGATTGAAGTCAACCCCGACAAGAGGCTCACGGTGAGACACTAAAACATGTGCATTAGAGAGGAGAAAACTGCTTTAATAATTCATTCAAATGAGACTGTAGATGGAGGATGGAGTCGGCCTGTATAATCCCTCTACATGGGAACAAACCAGTCGCTACTTTATTAACACAAAAATCAACATTACTCAAACAAATGACAAAATTAAATAATTAATTGCAGCTTTTGTTATCAGCTCAATGACACTCTTAACACATATTGGTCTAGTTCCAACCATCTATTTTGGTCATAGCACCAGTCATTTTGACCAATGTTTTTCTCAATTAAAGCATTCTACACACCAAGGATAGATAATAATATATTAGATTGGTAGTTTTCAATGTCATTATAGACTATTGCTTTGGTATTTATGATATTGTCGCAAAACCTTTCTGTATTTAGAGTATATATTAATTAATGCATATATTTCAAAATCGTTCAAAAGAAAAGGAAATAAACAAATAGAAGTTGTACTTGAAACCATTAAGTTGTCAACATGACATGTATAAGTCCAACGTTGGCAGCCATTATTAAGATTCCAAATCTCAAAACCCATTGAAGGTGGTTGAAGATTGCGCCTGCGACTTTGCTCAGTAACACTGCGATCAGATCAATCAGATTCCACTGAACACAGAGAAAACATGAATCATTTTAGATTTTTAGATTTACATTTTAAAAAGGACTACATTCGTATTCCCAAAGGAAGCCACTCTCAGCATATAATTATTAGGTAAAAGTGGAGTCAGGCACAATCTGTGGGAACAGAACAGAGAACTACAGATTACAGGACACAAGCCGCTGAACAGTTAGACTTTAGGAATTCTTGATTACAATTATTGAGATTCTCTTAATGCCAATTACGGATCAACATTTGAGTACATTTGTCAGATTTTGCCTCAAGTCTATTTTTATCTGTAATCCCCAAACAGCGTCGTTCTAAAAATATGACTCATTGTGGTTAACTACACAGGACAGGGTTAATATTAGGTATTGGCAGACTTAAGCAGCCAAAGTATTTTAGGTTCTGGAAATCTACCAACCGAAAAAGGCATCTGAAAAGTGGAACGTTTATCTCCCAGGCCTTTGCTGATCCTTGTGGATGTACAGCCACATCATTCAGGGCAGGTGGAAAGAAGAAATCACCTTTTCACCCGCAGACTTAAAGGAGCGATGGTGTGGAGATAGAATCCAGTCTGTGAGAAGAATGACAGTCATTTGGCACAAACTTGTAGTGAATGAAGTGTCAATGTATTCTGAGGACACTCTGAGGACCACTTGTGATCCACGAGTGATAATTTGTGAAATAAAAAGAGTGAGAAAGTGGAAGTCTGGTCTGGCTCTGTGTGAGGAGCTCTGCTTACTGCTGTCCTCACCTTGGGGAGGACAGCACGATATTGGAAATTAGAGCGATATTCGATATGAGTGTTTAGTATTGTGATAACAATATGATTGCAATATTTTTTTCTTTCACCTAAAATTGCAATCTGCTTTGAAACGCAATAGACAAATAACAAAAACAATAATGACATTCAAATGCATATACTTATATACTTTTTTATTTGTTTGTTGTATTTGTTGGATATTGCACGCACCAATATCGCGATAACAATATTTTTTTGATATATCGTGCAGCCTCAGCTTCTATGTGTTTGCTATTGTTGCATTTCCTGTGTTTGAGCTAGGATTGATTCTCTGTATTTGCGAATATACATCTTTGTAATGACTGCTGTTGGGATTTAGGGCTATTCAATATAAATTGAATTGTATTGAAATGATTTGATTTCTGTTTCACAGCTTGAATCGATACAGAAGCATGCCTGGTACATGTAAGTAGACTTTTGCCTGTCCATGTTAGTCCCGATGCATTTGTCTGAATGACAGTCTGTGGCAGGAGTGGGCGACACGAGCCATGTCCGGAGCAGCCTGCCCCAAGGCGCGTGTGCGTGAAGAGGGTGGTGTCGGCCAGTGACCTGGACCCGGACGTCCTGGAGAGCATGTACTCGTTGGGCTGCTTCAGGGACCAGGCCAAGCTCAAGCAGGACCTCACGAGTGAAGAGTGAGTTTCTCCCATTTCAGTTGCATGTCCTAAGTATAAAATGATCAGAATGAAGATAATTGAAACATGGCCATCCACTGTTTGCTGTCTAATAGAACACATTCAACTATTATGTTCCATTCATTCTCAGACTCGCTTAAACGTAATTGATATTTATAACCTGGAGACAAAAGATCTAAATGTTGTTATTTCGAACCACTAGTTAATAATCCTGGGTAATGTTGCCCCACTTAATTATAATGTATCTTTTTTATTTCAATAACACAGCATTTTAAATCCAGACAGCTAAACAAGAAGGTGCTCTTACACAGGATAGGGGGGACTTTTGGGGCTGGTTCTTGGTCCTAAAACACTCAATTAGCAATGTTTTTCCATATCGCTCAATCACAATTTTCCATTACCTTTTTGTTTCTTATTGAAATGCATTATGTACTTGCATCCAGGGAGGAGCAAACACACGAAGTCCTGTACTTCAACCCCCTCGCTTGATTTTAGTGCACATGTCAATATTTGAAAAATTGCAGCATAAAGCTTTTTTCAATCTCAATCTTTACATTTTGGCAAAGCCCTACTCCATCATGTATCATTACTTTAGGTTTACTGCTTTCTGTACTCAACCCGAGCTGCTTCACACTGCCCACAACACACTACTAAATAATGTAACAGGATCAACAACTGAAGGTGCAAGACAAAAATCTCTTTTGGCTTTTTCACGCAAAATAATAACAAGTAGAAAGTTTCACTGATCAACCCACTGCTATTAAATTGAGTCACCTGTGCTGCATCGTCACAGCTACAGCGGCTGAAAGCTTTACATTTAGCATGTGAATTGTGTGGTATATTCAGATATAGAAGTCGGAACAAAGATTCTGAAATGCCTTAAGTCACCAGAAGGCTCCTGGAACAGCCTTTGACTCTGTGTGAATGGGACTCATGGTTCCCAACATGCAGAATATATGGGCAGAAAACTGTCCAATTTATTGTTACAGGCTGAATCATCTGTATGAACTTTTGAAAGAATAACTGCGGGTCCCATTTCAGTGAAGCGATGGCTGCATCTAAATGGATAAAAATCACCTCCTTCCTTATCGGTCGGCTCTAGATCATATACGGAATCAGGACGGAAGCGGAAGTAAATAGAACAAACTACCTATTCATGCATAAACTTAACCATTCCCATAAAATAACCCCAACCCACCATTAACCCTAACCTTAACCATCTTAATCAGACGCCTAAAACTTAACCAGTCACCACTTAAGGACTTATTAGTCTAAAACTAATTCGAAAGTATGATTGTTACTTCCGGTTTCGTCCCGATTCCGTATATGATCTAGTGCTGACCATTCCTTATCCTTCATTCCGTGCCTTTCCATTTCTTTTTTATTTTGGAGGCATTAAAAAACAAAGGTGAAAAAATGTATATATATTTTACTTGATCAAACTTGGACAGAGCCCGTCTCATAAAAGGTCAAGCACAAAGAAGAACAAGGAAAGATGAATTTCTGCTGAATTTGAAGTTGCACATTTAGGTCCCGAACTTCTTCATGTTTGATTGCAGAGAAAACCAAGAGAAAATGATATACTACCTCCTACTGGACAGAAAAGAACGCTACCCTAGCTATGAGGATGAGGATCTTCCTCCAAGGAATGACCAGGGTAAGAAAAGCATTTTTATGGAACCTGACTTTAAGCTAACCTCAGTCCTCTCAGATCCGCCCAGGAAGCGTGTGGATTCACCCATGTTGACGCGGATCGGACGCTTTCGCCCCGAGAGGAAGAGTTTGGAAGTGCTCAGTGTGACTGAACAGTCGCCCACCCCCCCTCGCAGAGCTCTGGACACCAACGCACACAGCCAGAGGTTAGTACACTACTGTGTATGGTGACTGACACGTGATACTGTGACGTACAACTGATCAAAGGCCATCCCTGTGAATATGCTCCACCGCAAACTATGAATGAGCGAGACTAGTATTGTAATGATAGTTGATCAATTTTGTTCTTACATCTTTGTCCATGTTCTCGTGTGCAGATCTCGTTCTGTGAGTGGAGCATCCACAGGGCTGTCGTCCAGTCCCCTCAGCAGCCCAAGAGTAAGACTTTTCTTCCTATCTACAACAACATTAACAGTCACATACTCGATACAAACTCACTTCTATAGAATGCAGCCTTGAAATAATGCGCATCTTTCGGCACCACAGTTTCTTCTGGAATCATCTGACCTACTTTAACATTTATGACGCAGCAGTGCTGGCGCAGTGTGCAGACTGTCCTGGCCTGCTGCCCTGATCTTTACATTACATAACTAAGCATGGCATTCAAAACAGAAAAGATATAGAGAAAAGCAAAGCCTGGTTCTCACAATTTTAAATCATATTGTGGAAATATCACTGTGTGTCACAGGGAGGCCTTTAAGGCCTGTGAGAGGATGCAACCTCTTCAATGTCTCTATTTTTGGAAACTTATAGACAGCTCCTTAATAAGCAAATATATACTGTATAATGCAGCATTGAAACTTGGCAAAGATCTCATACTCTATAGAATCAACGTGCTACAGGCTTAATTAATTAGTGTAAGTGGAAAATATTGTTTTCATATGTTCAGAGAAACACAAAAATCCAAATCTCCCCACTTTTCTTATCTTAACTTAACCTTATCTTGTTTTCATACAACGTCTTAAAAAAACTATTGAATTCGCCAACACAGCTCAGAGAATCAAACCTTAACCATAACCCAAACACAAGAAATGCAAAGCTAAAAACACACAGAGCCATTGGTCCATGAGGGGCAGATGACCAATGACCCACCGAGTTACAGTCCATAGTCTGATTATTGTAATAAACGTTAAGTCTGTTGTACATTCAGTGTCATGTATGAAAGGTTCTGAAGAGTTACCACTTCCTGTGTTCTGAAGTCATGCTCATACTGCCGCACTGTGTGTTGTGATGTCCCACATCCTGAGAGCACTGAATTATTGTGTGTATTATTTTTAGTTTGACACACAATGATTAAAAAAAAGCTTAACTGAAACAGCTTGTTGAGCTTTAGATTTAGAAAACAAAAAAATGAGCTGTCTACCTGATAATATGACTCCTCTATGACCGACGTACTATTAGACAAACATTCAGACGTGAGGTCACTTGGACGAACATTCGGTCCGTCCTGTCATCTGTCTTGTGATCACGTCTCATTTCTCCATTCTTCTTTCTCCACATTTGTCTGTCTCCATCAGAGTCCAGTCTTCACTTTCAGCCAGTCAGAAGTCCATTCTGCTTCCACCACCACCAAAGAACCTAAACCATCATGCGCCACCACCCCCAGGCCCACCGCTCGACCATCTCCAGACCCCAAAACTCAGACCCTCCCATCCAAGGGCCCCACAGAGCGGCCCCAGCTCAACTCCATGAAGTCTCTCCCCTTGGACAATTCCCCGTCTCCCTCTCCATCCCCCATCATGTCTACCACTACACGTGTCTTTAACTTCCCTTCTCCATCCGTCTTCAAGTCTAAGAACTCCCCGTCTAACTCCTGTGCCACGCCTTCCCCCGTGTCCCAGGTGACGCCGCAGGGCTCTCCTCTGCCCACCCCCCTGGGCACGCCTGTCCACCAGCTGCAGCCCAGTACCCCTTCCTCCTCATCCTCCTCTTCCTCGTCCAGGGTGGATGGAGGGGGTGGAGCCACCTTGACTCTGACCCCGCCCTCCAGCCCTGGGGGAAGCATGGGTGCCTCAGGCTCTGCCCACTGGAGGACAAGACTCAACTCCTTCAAGAACAATCTGCTGGGCTCTCCACGCTTCCATCGGCGCAAACTGCAAGGTCAAACAGCTTTTCTGTTGAAACATCTGAATTATGAACATGTTTTTACAATAGTCATATGATAGTTTTGTCCAACTATCCAGGATTGTTTTGTACCTGTTTTATCAGTTCATGTACGTCTCCTCACTGATTACGTGATGCCTCTCTTTCATGTTCGAGACCAAAAGTCAATACTTTGGCTTGCAACATTTGCCGATACCTGATTTGAACCATTACTTGTTCATCCATCCATCCATCCATTTTCTTCCCCTTGATCCAATTCTGGGTCGGGGGGGTGGCAGTCAGAGCCGCACCCAGTACACAGAGCACCAGCCCCTCACTGATCCTCCTGCAGGTGGTGAGTCCACAGGAGCTAAGATGTTTCAGTTGGGGCTTTGGGAAAAGTAGGGTAAGTGTCTTGCCCAAGGACACAACGACAGCAGTCATCAGTGGAAGTCGTGAAGTAGGACTTATGGTGGGCTCAAACCCACGACCTTCAGGCCCAAAGGCCAATGCTCTACCAACTGAACCACTGTCGCCCTACTTACTTGTTCATACATATTGCAAATAGCATTCTTCATGCTATTTTCATAGCATTACAAACAGGGATTTTATCCTGAATTCAGAACTATGACATTCTGGGATGATATCAGCCAATAGTCTGAGATCATCAAAGGAAAAGCCCAGTCCTTGTATAGAACTGATATTTTCTAATATTAACCCAATACTTGATAATAGTATGAGTATAGTATTTAGTTTGTGCATCTCTACAGAGGCAGGGCATAGGTTAGTTCAGTCCTATAAAAAGCCTTGAGGAGATTTAAACATTTAATGCAGGATTCTATTTTGTGTGTGCTATTAAAAGGGAAAATAAAATCAGGGACTAAAGATTACTCTGGAAAGCACTTTACCCAGTGTCTCATACAGACAGGGGTAATCTGAGCCACAGGATACTGACATCAATACTGTGCCTTTAACAATCTATTGTTACATAACACTGAATTGTCTTTTTGATTGACTGTTTGTAGTTTCATAGTTGAATTTGTTTTAGTTGTTTTGCATTTCATTCAAAGCAGTTGCTGTGCGGCGGCTGAAACGCTGGTCATTAGTTGAAGTTTGTCATCTCTCAGCCCCTTGTCTAAATATGTTTATTCTGTTCTGTTTTTAGTTCCTACGTCTGAGGACATGTCCAGCCTGACCCCAGAGTCCAGCCCGGAGTAAGAGAACACAAGACACTATACACCATATCCAAACTAAGGCTCATAAACACAATGTCACAGTGTCATCCAGCCAACTTCAGCTCAGCCAATATACAAACTTGTATCTTGTTATAGAGCCCAGGTCCAGGTGTTGACTTTATTTGTGCATGCTGACATTTGTTTTGGATTGTATCACAACAAATACATATTGGTATTGTATTGCTAGCTGGTGAGAAAATCTACATTTGTCATTCAGCCAACTTCACGCTCAAAAAGACAGTCAAAAACAGTCTGATGAACTATAACGTCAATTTTACTAGAACAAATACTATCCACTATATATGAATCTTCCCCAATGGAACACAACACACTGCTTTTATAGCCAAGAGCCAGAAAACATTCCTGAGCAACCGTTGTCATGACTTTCCTACATTTATCTTATTTGGGAGGTTTAGCAATGTACACGTTGCCTTGTAATGCCAACTATAAGTTAACTGTTTACCCTCATCGCGTGTTGCCATGGTGATGCCCCAGGTGGAGTGATAATATATAAGACATATCTGTTTAACCTATAATTTAATAGGTTTGACAGATATCTCTTTCATTCTCTTTATTATTAAAAACGCCACAGAGCATGTACACATTGGGTTGTATTTCTTCTCTTCCGCCTCCGTCGAGCAAAGACGTGTCTCAGACGCTCCTGCTTCTGACTGCTTGCTATCTCCTGTTTTTGTCTTTTTCCTGGAGTTTTGCCACAGACAACTTTTAGCAAGAATGGAAATGGTAAATTGGTCCCTCAACGCAATTGATTCTATCTTTTCAACACGTAAGCGTGGGTCTGGAGAGCCCGAGTGCCCGGACGGGACTTCACCAGCGGGGTATACGCTTGACAGCTGGAACAAGTGGCAGCCCCTCTGTCTGTCGACCCTGTCCATTGAAGATTCGGAAGACGTATATATCTTTGGCTTTTTGGTGGTGGGGATCCTCCTGTTTGGGCTTGGAGCGGTTCTATTCTACCATAAATTCGGAGGCATGGCAGTTCGCAAGATTCACGACCTGCTGGCCAACAAAATTGATGGGATGTACAAGGAGCTTAACCGAGTCGTGGTTGAGAGTGCTGTGGCTGGACAAAGAAGAGTGGTGTTAGTGGAACAGTTGATCAAAGATCTCGCAGCTCGTTCACTCGATGGGCATAAAACTCTGGAATTGAGATTGAATGACATTGTTTGTCACGCTTGAACTCTCTGACCCGGCTTGGATTGGCCCCTGTGTACGGGGTCTGAGGGCGCCGCAATTCGGTTTAATTGGATTTAATAGAATATCTGCCTGTTTTTGACTGCTAAAATGCATACAATATTGTCCCTCGTTACAGGAAGATGTGTTTTTCTCCTTGCTGTGTCTTCCCTCCACTCTTATCTCACATTCCTCGGGCCAAGGCCATCATAATAAATCTGGACTCTACAACAATTCACACTCTTTCAGTCAGTTCCAGCTTGGATCCCGCTCCCCCCGCCTCCCTCTGATCTCTCCCTCCCCTCCCCTCCTCACTGTGTTTCCGGCTCACCCCCTCCCTGACCCCGCCCCCCTCTGACAGCCACATTGGGCCGGCTGCAGAAGGTGCTCATCCCGAAAAAAAATCCGTGGTTTATACAAAGCACAATGTTTTCTATCCAACTGTCTGTTGTAACCTGTATGTTATTGCTCTCTGCTGTTTATTCTACTGTTTGTCGCATGGCGCCGGAAAGATGGCGCCGTGGCAAGAGCTCTGGTGTGTGTCGTCTCTGTCTGGCGCACACCGGGGTAGTCTTGCAGTTTTTCCAATGTGGTTTTACTGCAAATGGCAAATAAATGAATCTGAATCTGAATCTGAACACAGCTCTCACTCGGGGGAATCGGTTCCGGACCTCTCACTCTGAGCCTCATATACTCAGCGGTGTCACACTTTACCCACAGAAAAGTGCAGCACTCCGTGATGAGCCTCTTGCTTCACATGTGCAATGAGAACTTATTGAAAAAGAAGCGGCGTTACGTTACTATATTGCCAATAGTTAACGCGTTACTTTACTTTTCCCCAGATAAGAATTTTTGTTAGTTACTAAGTTACACCCAACACGGTTAGTAAATAGGCTAATATGTCTCTTTCCTGCAGATTGGCCAAAAAGTCCTGGTTTGGCAACTTCATCAGTCTGGAAAAAGAGGAGCAGATCTTTGTGTTGATCCAGGACAAGCCCCTGAGCTCCATCAAAGCAGACATCATCCACGCCTTCCTCTCGGTCAGTGCAGCCTCCTCTGAGCACATCACTGTCTCACACATCTGACCTCAACATGTCGTCCTCAGATCCAGTCCCTGAGCCACAGCGTCGTGTCCCAGAACAGCTTCAGGGCGGAGTACAAGTCCTCCGGAGGGCCCTCTGTCTTCCAGAAACCTGTCAAGTTTCAAGTACCTACTGCTTTTTTTTCTACAATACCTACTGTATGTTTAAATCTGGGGTGCCTAACTTTAAAACTCACACTTCATCAACACAATTAGGTTCTATCACTAGTTTTAACATGCATGTATTTTTGGCCTCTGTCAAAATAATCATGTTTTTCAAAAAAAAGTGAAAAAGAGAGGATGGAAAGGTTTTCTAATAAGATAACAAAAGAATGTTGTGGTTTAAGACTTTTTCCGCTTGTTTTCTTTCTTTTTTTATTTTAAAGTTTTGGTCTGATAGCATGACTTCTGTGTTTCCATGGAGATAGATGTGTTTAAAGCTAGAATACATGATTATGCCTCACATACTAGTGGTACTTTCTTTTAACCCACAGGGATAGAGATTTCTATTTCATGAGAGAGTCGTGTATGAAATCTTGCATCTCTGTGGTACAAATTGCTACATAACTTTGCATTTAGGTCATTTTTGCATTAGAATTATTGTTATAACTATGCTTTATTTTGCGGATAAAGATGTGTCCGTACAGGCACAGGGCGACGAGGTGTGAAGGGAAAGATGCAAAGTCCCTGAAGTTTACTCACATTTTGTTTATTTGTTTATTTGAATGGGACAGTGTGTATTCATGAACAGTGGGTGCTGTAAATACACTGGATTGTGGCTGGATCATTTCTATTCATCGTCCCACAGTCGCACACACAAACACACACTCATTCACCCTGACTCAATCAAATGCAAAGGCTTTTTCATTTGGACCCAACTGAAATAATTGATCCCTGGATGTGAGGCAGGCCAAAGAAACTCGGGAATGTGGGTCCCGTAAGCGAAAAACCTGACCAGCGCCTCACTATACACTGCTACTTAAAGCTGGGATACTTGCTCTCAGGAAATGCAGAAAAATACATGTGACTTGTTTTGGGATTAGCGCTGTTTTTAGAGCAGAGTATAAGGACCTTTTAATGTTTCGATGGTTCTGTTAATAAAGCAAAAATTGAAATGAGCTAGTGCTACTTAATTAGATTCCGCCTTCTGTCAGAGGCCGAGGACGAAGGCGCAAGTCTACTGCCGAAACACGTACTATCTCCTTACATTTTTGTCGTATTAAAAGAACCACATAAGCACAAAGGACCTTTTATTTTGATCTTTTTTTTGTTGACAGTCGTAGTCGGTAGTAAATGAGTCCTGACATGGAACAGTTAACATACTAACATGAAGTAATGTTGGCTTCCTAAGAGTTCATGGTGGTATTTACCTTAAGACTTGTTCATTACAAGTCAACAGTATGTTTAAACCAGTGGGGGCGGGTCTTGGCTCAAAAAGGTCCATGAGCATGTGCGCTGACATGCTTAAAAACCACTCTGGGCCGGTGGGGGTGTATCCAGAAAGAGAATTACCCAATGCTTTTGTATGCCGCCTTCTTTCCTCTCGAAAACAGCTTTACAGGATGCTCCAAAATGTGTGTCTAGTTCCATCGCTACAATACAGATTTGTGTCAAAGGAGTAATTTTTTGGGACCAGTCTAGTTTAGCCGCTGTGGACTTTTGAATCCACTCCATTCACATTTTCCAGCCCCCAGCCATTATTAAAAAGCCCACAGAAGGCAAAAGTGGTGGCACATTAGTTTCAACAGCGGAGATAGGCGTGACTACGTCCGTTAATATTTACAATGGTTAAAACAACTATTCATTAAATCATGATGTGTCCCGTTAAAACAGTCCTCTATCTGCTTGTTTTTCTCTACATCAGCCGGGTTTTCATGTAACATTACAACATGAAAACTCAAGTAGGGCCTACATGTGGACAACATTCACTTTCTCTTCAAATTTAGCTGTTGTGGAAAGTTCTGCACCCACACTAAAATGCTCAAATACACCTATCAGCTAGGGATTTTTGTTGTTGTTATTATTCTGATCCTATTTCTGTGTTGCTTCCTTCTGTAGGTGGACATCGCGTACTCAGAGGGAGACAGAGAGAGAGAGAGGGACCGTGCCGAGAGAGAGGGCAGGAGAGAGATTGGTATCTACAGTGTCACCTTCACCTTAATAGCAGGTACGGACATCCAAACACGCTGCTTACTGTATATAGTATTAAAAGCTGGGAATTATACGAGCTCAGGCACTTAAAATACAGCTCCTCTTCTATTTTTAGGGCACATAACGCAATTCTCTCTTTATATGACAACAGCTCCACCACAAAACAAGTTGGGATACAAGGATATTTGTTTCCTTTGAGAAAAATGACTGAAGCGCAAGTGAACCGTCCACATATTTTGGATTGGTCAAGAGGACTGAGGGGAGAGCAATGGCGTTGCGCCTATATGAGGATCAAAATAACCAAAATATGCATGAGTACCGCTGAAAAACGCCTTGAGACTATAGCATGATCAACATCTGTGACGTTATGTTCCCTTAAATGAAGATATTTTTTATCCCAAATTCCAAATCCCAATACATACACTTTTTTTTTTTTTTTTACTAAGATTTGATAGTGTGTAGATTAAATCGATATTGTATTATGTCGCAAAGTCCTCTCTACTGGCCAACCTCCATGCATGTTTTTTTTCCTTCGTTTTTATACAATAGGCTCTTTTGGAACGTTGTGATGTCTGCAACCTTTTGTACATGACCTACATAGCAGTGTTGATTTCTTGTGGCAGGTCCCAGTCGCCGATTCAAGAGAGTGGTGGAAAGTATCCAGGCTCAGCTTCTCAGCTCTCACGACCAGCCGTCTGTGCAGGCCTTATCTGGTGAGTTCTCCGCTCCATTTCCCTCCTCACTACACCGACTCTTACTCTTAAATCTTGCATCTTTCTTATCAAGAAGACGAGAAGAATGGTCAGCTCTGCCGTCAGCCCAGCACCCCGTCCAGACAGAATTCCCGGCGCTCCGAAGGCGGATCGGATCGAGGGGAGCGGGAACGCGCTGATAGCGGCAGTGGGAGCAGCAGCGGGAGCATTTTACAAAGACGTGGATCGAGTAAAGACAAAACCAGACTTCTATCCTCGACAAACGGGACACAAGCCCACCCCTGAAGAATGTTCTGGAGGACTGTCATGAGGTTACCCCATTCTGCCTTTTTTCTCTTATTCGGTCTGTCCTCGCCCATGCATTCATACTCCTCAGTCGCTCATTACGTCGCCGCTTCCTCGGATCAGTCGTCAGCGTTGCTATGGAGAAGACTGTTTCCCGTTGGAGCGGATAAGGTATTACATGAAATCCTGTTTGACTTTTCACTCTGGAACGCTCAACACTCCTAAAGCAAAGAATAAATAGGCCAAATGAAAGCTAACTCAATGACCAGGTACATGCCCTAAATATGCCATCTGTCCAAAAATATCAATTTGACTTATGTCTAACGCAGGAATGACGACACCACTTCCTGAGCTCGTATTACTACATGTTGCTTGCAGATCTTTTGTCGATGGCGATAATTAAACCTGCAGATAAATGCAAATGTTACTCTTAACTATTCCACACATGTGTCTTAGAACGACACCGCACCTAAACACACAGAGTCAGGGCCATGCCACAGAAAAACCAACATAAAACAAATGAAAAGTGAACATAAATCTGTGAATAATTTGGTTGTTGTGCCAATACGGCCAACTTTGTGAATGTAAACAAAGTCTGTCTTTGTGTATGCGCTTATGGCAGAAGTGTGGCTTTAGTCGTGGTTATATCTATTTGTAGGTAACAAACTACTAACAAACGACCCTAGCCCGTCCATGGTATACGCCCCTTAAGCAAATTCTTAGTATCAAAAACCCCACTTGCCCTTTACTTCAGTGTATGATAAAAATACTAGATTTGTGTATTTTTGTTTTGTTTTCCGATTTACACAAATGAAGCTATGACACCATATTGCCTTTAATAGTGGAGAGGAAATCTGTGGTAAATACACACATCACGACGTGAATAAGAATAAGTCGGAGCAGCTTGCATGAATTGCCCAAAGCAAGTGTTTTTTTTGTCTTGCTTCAAAGTTTACGATTATAATTCATTGTAGGCTTAACTTGACTAGGGTTGAATTTACATGAGACGGTTTTGTTTTTATAGAAAACTACCAATATATACATCACCAAAGCCACGTCATGTAACGTTCTATAGAAAAGTGCCCACTGTCGCTTTGTCATAAGTAGAATTTGACACCACACACGAAGATTGCTATGTTTTTACTTTGTTTTTTCTACACTTTGAAACAATGTCTTTTTATATTTTGGCCAAAAGTAGAGAGAGGCAGTGCTAACCATTTGAATGTCTGAAACTTTTTTAAACAAAGGTGTACATTTTGTTGCATATATTTATTCAGAAGTATTTATTTATCTATTACTTATGCATTATTTTACTGTCTGTATGTACTATGAATTGAAATTCCTGGCTGCAGTGCAAAACCAGCTACACACGCGGAACCAAAACGATCAAACCTTTTTTTACAGTATTCTATACCGCTACAGATGTTGGGTTACTTGACTTCTTGAAAAGGCATTTTGAATGTTTTGAGATTCCAAGATTAAACCACAATGCAAATATGACTTCAATCTTAAAAAGAATGCAATAATTTATGAAAGAAGTAACTATATTTTGAATAAGATAAATTATGAACAACAAATACCTGCTGGGACAAGCACAACAGAAAGGCTTAAACAGGAATAAGAATGTTGCTTGATGTATAAGTCTTTCTAATAGACCAGGTCAATTTCTCTTTTCTCTTTGCCCCTCTCGGAATATGTCTTTTGATGTATTGTTGCTTATACATTGGCATGCCATTTCACATTTCCATTTTGATTGTGGCACCATGGACTGCACCATATCCCAACTTTGTGAAGAGTCAGTTCATAGTTTCCCATTTTGCATCGCTATGTGTTCGAAACGAGATTTCAGCCACGGGTATCGCATCATTATAAAGTTGGGATTTCACAAACGGTTACATGAAATTAGCTGGATGGATCTGCAGTCACTTCTTTGCCCCCACCTGATGTTACTCCTGCTTGCAGCACTATGGGGCCCCTCGTAGTGGTTACATAGACATATCTGAGAGCGCTGATCAGAGGTGTCTTGTTACAAACAGCACTATGGGTCAAGTTCATCATTTTCCATCCACAATCAATGAAGACTGAAACCAGGGAATGGACTTTAAAAGTGGATATGTGTGATTTACATGAAGACTCAATGAGACCCCCTCCTCGCTTGCCCTGTTGACAGGAGTTGCCGCTCCCTCTACTCCTCACCAGACCATTATTCCATTCACAACACCTTTTCTACTTGTTTGTAACCTGCCAGCGGCCATTATATCCCTTCACATATCTTATCCATTATGTAATCACTCCCTTTGTTTTCCTCCTGCTTTTCACACAGATGCTGTGTACATTTGTATGCCTGTCTGTCCCCATTGTATGCCATCTGTATCCACATAGCACTCACTATACTTTACGACACTATAATCTCATCATTATCTTCTCATTCTTATTAATTGATATAATATTCTATCACCCATTGACCCGTTTATCATCTTCAAAATCCTCCCCTCTCATTGTCCTCTTAACTGCCCTCCCGCTCACCTTTCACAAAGTAGACATTTTTTAATTGTCCTGTCCTGAAATTACAACTAAAAACTTTGGGAGAAATATGTGTGATTACACAAAACTGTCAATGATGACAAAAAGGTATGTCTGTACAATAAAAATGGACAAGTGCACTATTATGACAATGATTATAATTGCCTGTAAGTAAAACTGACCATTAAACAACAATGGAAATACAAGTCTTGTGTTTGGTGGATCCATGTATGTATGTGCTCATTATATGAGAGCATGAAAGCTGAGGTACCTCATTGTTATTGTTCTTAAACAATACACCTTTTACATCTTGTAAAAGTAGAATGTTGCGAACAAATCAGACCACAACATTCTGCATTCCTCTTATAAAAAAAGTTTACTGTTTGCATACTTGAAAGAGCCATGAGTCTATTTGACGCTTTGAGCTGATTGACTGTGAGGATGGTCCTCTGTGTCACTTCTGTCTGGAACAGCTGATCTGAAGATAGACCAATAATACAAGCATTTAAACTGTTTCCTTGCTGAGAAAAAGGAACTACAGTAGTTACATATTTGTTTATGGTGGATTGAAATGTACTTATCCCAGCTTAAAGGGTGAAGTTCCTAAAACAAATATGAGCATACAAGTCAAGTAGTAATGCTCCAGGTATTACAACAACACTTAACTGATTTTACGCTCAACAGAAAGAGGTCTTACTCCAACCCTCTTGAAACACGGACTATATAGTTTGTTCTTGTCTCTTAATCTTCCATTGTATAGTTTGATTGAGGCACAAGTTTTTTACAACCATCTCAGTCAAACAGGCTAATCACTACTTCACTGCAACCCCATGAGTCCGCCCCTCGTCTCTATTGTCATCAGAGTGGCTGCTCTTCTCGTGCTTCACGATCTCTGTTGGAGGCTGCGCTCTCTGTGAAAGGCCCTCGCTGGTTTGACTGGGAGGGCAACAAACGCGCCGGTTTTTAACACACTTTCTTCAGTCTTAAAACATCACCTCCAAAAGATTTGGGTAAAGTATTGCCTTTTTTGTTTTGTTATTTGTCTTGAATGGAGGTTTGCGTCGGGCCCAGACCCAGCCTCGCCCTGTGTGTTGTTGTGCGTGCACTTGGCGGCTGTGATGGACATTGTTTGGAGCGTGTGTGAATGCTCCTCTGTGTAGCTGCAGCTGTAATACATGCACTGGCCAGCACTGGTGTCATTTTAACATCGTTTACCGTGTTAAAGCTTTCTAACATGGTCGTACGGTCTTGTTTGGTCACCCCAAAAGCATCACACCAACACACATTTTAATGCAACGAAATCAAACTTCTCCATCCAGCTTTACGCACAACTTTCTTTCAGCTTATGTAACTAGAAACGCGTTACTTTTTGTGGAACCTGTGACAAGTGCCAAAAAGTAACATCGGACATCTCACTGCACTTTTTTTTCCATCTGTAAGCGTCGTAATCGGTCCAGCTTTTGTGTCAATCATCTGCGTATGTGTGTGAGACAGATCCAGTTAAACCTGTCTGATTACGCGCCATCCTCACGAACCCTGCCAAGCGAGCCTCACCAAAACTAGGGTGATATGAAGTGAGAAAGGGCTTTGTTTTGCTGTAGGAACATATTGTCCCCACTATAGTGCGCGTCTCGGAGTGGCAGTCCATCAGTGGCAGTGGGAGACGTTTTTGACTCCCACTTTCCACACGATGTTTATGTCCACTGCATAGCTGCCATATTATTACCATTTACCACCCACTATGTACTCCCCTTCCCTCCTTCAAATCAAAGCGACACAAAAGAGATTTACAGACAAGGATGCAAGAAACAATGCAACAAGTCTGGAGTGTGTCCATCTTTCACGTCTGTTCCATCTTCAAAATAGACACTAAAGCTGGGGTACCTAACTTTTCTCCATTCATAAATGTTATATGTAGTTTGTCCCAGCAGAACAAATCAGACCACACCATGATGTCTTTATCTTATTAGAAAATATATTCACTCTTGCACTCTTAATAACAAAATAATAATAATAACAGAGCCATATAAGTTACTATTGAGACGTTTTGAGCTGAGAGCTGATTGGCCGAGGTAGAGCGGTCCTCTCCTTTTTACTTTTAAAATGTGACAAAAAATACATGTATGTGAAACTAGTGATCGAACTAGTTAGAGAGACTTTATTACATAGTGGTTTGAAAGTTAAAAGTTGAATTTCAAGTCTGTTGCTTAGGATGTGACAATTTACATAGTGACTTAGTTGCAGATATTTAGGGTTGTTTAGAATCCCAACAATGCAGATGAACTGGAATAGTTTATTTTGGGTCACTCCTTCTACAGCCACAGTTATACCGTTTCATTTCAGTTGTTCTTCTTTTTAGTTTGGATACTTACTGAAAAGAAAACTCCCGCACACTCACTTTTAGATGGAACGCAACAATTTGGTAGAACTTTTTTCCACATTGCCTACAGGTTCGAACATTTACTCTTTATATGGCTCTCGTTTGAAAAAGAGGTTCTTAAACTCAATGGGACTTTCATGGTTAAATAAAGGTTAAATAAATGAATCAATGCAGCTTTGTATGATTTTCTTTTTTCTTTAATTGTTTGTTTTTCCCCTGGTAGAATGACACCTGTTTTGATTGTAACAATACTTTTACACAGACAAAAGCTGCAGTTTGTGAAGAAATATGCTAAACATTTTTGGGAAATTGACAGGAAGTAGAGCCAAAAACTGTTTGGCATAATTCAGTTACAGCAAACTCATTGTTTTGACACAGATTTACTGCAAGCATCTTCTGGAGTTTTACTTTTGGCCCAGTGTATTACTCAGTTGCTAGCTAGCACCCCTCATTTTTTACAAGAAATTAAATTACGAATAATTTAATTTGTACAAACTGGGATGACTTGTTGAAAGTCTTTAGCAAAATCTTAATTATAATCATATTCACTATTTTTTTGTGAACAGTAAAGTGGACATAAGCTCTTTAAGTTGTTGTGTCTGGCAGTTGGTTGCCATAGCAAAGGGACAACAGCATTCCTCAGGTACAAAGTTAGCGAGTAGCATGGACACTCAACATGTTGGTCTTCTGCTAACATGTGACATTAACTTTTACAATTTCAATGGTATATAATCACATTTACATCGTACTTTTGTTTCAAGCAACTCAGATCATGTTTTTTGTAGTTCTACATTTAGTTAAGCATGGTTTATTACTACTATTAAAGCTAGGTTACCTAATATTTTCCCATAACTAACACATGTTGTTTGTCCCTACAGAAAATGTATCTACATTTTATCTGATTTAAAAACCGTTATGCTGCATGCTGTCCTCCGAGTCAATATTCTATGTTTTGGGCTGATTGGCTGAGTGAGGTTAGTCGTCTTCTTTTCAATTTTTCTGCCTGAAAAAGTTGTTCTAAAGATATGACAGACGCCAAGTGCATCGAACAAGTTAGATTGATTTAATTACATAGTTCCAGTTCTGTGGTTTGAAAGTTAGGTACTCCAGCTTTAATTTGGTTGCTTTCACTGTAGTTAATAACCTCCAGCTTGAATTCTGTTGCTTTGAAGTTTGCCTACATCTATAATGTCTGTGTGTTTGCCTTCACAGAGATGGCGGAGGCTCACCAGGCCGTGGCGTTCCAGTTTACCATCACCCCTGAAGGCATCGACCTGCAGTTGTCCTACCAGGCTCTGAACCAGATCTACCGCTCCGGAGTCCGCTCCTGGAAGAAGAGAGTGAGCCGCATGAGGGTAAGGCTGGAGAATGCAAACGAACAGGGCAGTGGAAGAAGGATTACAGGCCACATACACCAGGAAGCCCACAGAAAACAAATATGTGCTTGAAAGTTTACACATCCAGACAGAAATGTTGATTTATTTAGCCAAACTGCGTATTATGAGTAATAGTTGTTGATGTTTTTAATCGTCAAATTCTAATGACAGCAGAAACTATTCAAACTTCTCTGAAGTTTCCGCTTTAACATCTATGGTGGTAAAAGTGGTTAAGCTGCCCATTCTTCTTGGCAATTCCTGGGCTGCCTGGCATAAACTGCACATGTGAGATCCCCCACAACGGCTCAATGATGTCAGAATAGGAAAAAATAAAACACATTTATCTGGCAACATATGGCCTCACTCACACGATCACTACGGATGAGTGAAACATATGCTTTGTCCAACCCCTTTTTCAAACTGAAAATATGATAATTACTAATATTATAATAAATAAGAATTGCTGAAAGATATGATAACTTAATTTTTTGTGTAATCTGAGTAATATGCCTGTGAACCTTAGTTTAAATATTAAATTTGTTGAATGCAAAATAAAAAATTGAATAAATGCATAGACGATAACATCACACTTAACATGATTATAATTGTTATATTTACGGGCTACTGAGTGCCCCTATGTTTATTTATTTTTCTTACTTTTTGTGCAAGTATTTGTGTTTGTGTTGTTGGTCCTGGAGATGTGGACGTGTGAATGATCGTTTGTGCTCCAAACAGATGTGTTTTATTCTCAGGGGTACGTGTCAGAAGGACTGAAGCTCTTCCAACATGCTCAAACATGTCTGGTCGTGAGGCGTGTAATAATAATAGGTTTATATATTATTGTGCCATTCTTTTGTTAAAACGGGCTGGCAATACCAAGCAGTTCTTGAATAAATTTAAAACAATGTATATGTGTGTAAAAATGTATCCTTGTTTTTTGTGTGATTACAGAATCTAGTGATAAAAGGTGTTTATCCGGCTAGCCCCTCCTCTTGGCTCTTTGTCGTCATAGCGATCCTGGCCACCATGTACATGCGCTCTGATCCCAGCATGGGCCTCATCGCCAAAATACAACAGCACCTGCCTTTAAGGTACTTTTGTCTGATTGAAACCTCTGATGCAAGAGCAATACAGCAGATAATCCCAGTAAAGCAGGTTTTCATTGATCCACTTTACAAATTTACAAAGAGGATGGCAAAACTTTCTCCACTAGAAAAATAATGAGACTCAAAATATGTTGTAAAACCATCAGGTGTTGAACAATACGTCGATATAGTAATAATCGTTTAAGAAGAAGATAAAAAGAATATAAATCTGTTTTGACATTGGTCATCTGTCCCTTATGGACCAATACCAATGTTTTTTCTCTTTTATTTCAATAACTGTTTGACTCTCTGATCTGTGTTGGCGAATTCAACGGTTTTGTAAAGTCCTCCGAGAGAACTACTGTTGTGATTTAGGGCATTACGAAAATAAATTGAATTGATGTTTTTTGGATGACAGTGGTTAGAGAATTGTAAAATGTCTTTGTGACTTATGTCAGAATCAGAATCAACAGTCAGGCATAATACAAATCAGCGTACATTTCTAATGCTATGATGGGCAGTAAGGTGACTTTATAAAGAGCAGGGGGACAATATTATGAAGTATTTAGTCCAACAGCAGAGGGTTATGTATGGGTACCTTTTAGCCCGGTTTGATTATGCATGGCCTCGAACTGACACCTGCATGTCCAGTATATGTTTTAGGAGCAGGAGTGGAGAGTGGAGAGTGGCAGCGGTGGTAGTGCTGCCCGTCGGGAACATGCGTGTTGAGACAGTGACTCAGTTTGGGTGTGATTCAGGATGTGACCTCTACCCTACTTCAGAACCACTTTAACTCACTATCAAAACTATGCAGAGGAGTGAAAATAGATATAAATCATTTTAAACATTTTATATCTCAATTTAAAGTTATGAGTGCTGGGTCCAAATCATGAAATCTCATCAAATTAAAAATAGTTTTAATTTTGAATTTCATGTGATTTTAGACATGAATGTTAAGATGAAATATGTAATGTGCAATTTGAGCCAGAAGAGGGAGCCAGTGTTCTTTCTCAGACCTGTGTTTTATTGTATGAGTAAATATTACAAATGGAATACTCTGATTCTGATCTAAAGTTCAATGTATACATTAAAAGTATGTTTTTAAATGACTCATTTGATATTTTGATGCAACAAATCATTCATGTCCATTTGTGGCTCTGTAATCATGATCTCAGATGCTGTTTGTTGCTTAAACAGTTGTGTTTGTGTGCAGCCTGGTGTCACTCGGGGCCCAGGGTCAGACCATGCTGTCAGCTTTGGTCTTCAGCACTCTGCTGTGGCTCTCTCTGATCCTCGCGCTGCGCTTCTGTCTCAAGCTGCTGCTGTCGTATCACCGCTGGATGTTCGAGCTGCACGGCCGAGTGTCCAACACCACCAAAGTCTGGGTGGTAAGGCTGCTTTGCACCACTGCTCTCATTTAGATTTTTCCTATGAAAATAATACATTTGTTTAGGCCTGTAAACACACTCTATGGACAATATTTTTACCTATGACACAATGGCCCTCGGTTATGAAACTTGCGTACGGTCAAATCAGTGTGAAAATGAGGCGTACGGAAAAAATGTACACCCTTCAGCATTTATGATTCTGGAGGTGAGCGTACGGTACGCACAGAGTATACACGAGTCTGAAGGTAGTGTACACATGGTGTACACAACATGCAAATAACACGCATGAAATTCAAGATTTGGACAACAATAAACATTCCCGACATATTGGGGCGACAGTAGCTCAGTTGGTAGAGCATTGGCCTTTGAGCCTGAAGGTTGTGGGTTCGAGCCCACCATAAGACCCACTTCAAGACTCCCACTGATGACTGCTGTCGTTGTGTCCTTGGGCAAGACACTTAACCCCACTTTGCCTCAAGCCCCTGCTGAAAGATCAAGGCTCTTGTGGACTCACCACCTGCAGGAGGATCAGTGAGGGGCTGGTGCTCTGTGTACTGGGTGCAGCTCTGACTGCCACCCCCCCAATCCAGAAATGGATTAAGGGGAAGAAAATGGATGGATGGATGGATAAACATATTCCCACTCTGGCAAGATTATATATTGTTGAATGTGGGGATTGTTGAATGTGTAGCACCTACAATCAGTGCGCAACGACAATTGGTTCATACGGGTTCAAGCCTCCGGTACAAGAGCCATATGATCCTGGCTCGGTCCTCCACAACAGGCACAGGACCACGGTGTGTCATTGGATGCACTGGTGGAGCAGCCCATGGATGACAGACCAGCACCGCCCTCAGCCTGTACACCTCAGACTCTCATTCAACCATTTTAGATAAGATAATTTTATTTCTTATTATTTTCTTTCGGATGCTTTGGTCTGGCGGTTCTCCCCCTGGGCTGCTGAGCACTTCTTCTATAAGCTGCTAAACACCTTTTTGTTGCCATTTTAAGGTCGCTCCATTTTTTTTCACCCGTAGGCCTAAATTAGTAAATTCTAACTATTCCATTCCATTCCATCTTCTTCCGCTTCATCTGTTGCCGGGTCGCGGGGACAGCAGTCTAAGCAGAGACGCCCAGACTTCCCTATCCACACACTCTTCCTCCAGCTCGTCAAACCCAAGATGTTCCCAGGCCAGCTGAGAGACAGCTGGCCTGGGAACTTCCCCGTGTCCTGGGTCTTCCCCGGGGCCTCCTCCCGGTGGGACGTGCCCGGAAGAAGGCATCCGGAACAGATGCCCGAGCCACCTCAACTGGTTCCTCTTGATGTGGAGAAGCAGCGGCTCTACTCCGAGCTCCTCCCGTGTGACTGAGCTCTAAGGGAGCGCACAGCCACTCTGCGGAGGAAGCTCATTTTGACCGCTTGTATCCGCGATCTTGTTCTTTCGGTCATTCCCCAAAGCTCATGACCATAGGTGAGGGAGGGAACAAAGATTGACCGGTAAATCGAGAGCTTTGCCTTTCGGCTCAGCTCCCTCTTTACCACAACGGTCCGATACAGCGACCGCATCACTGCGCACGCTGCACCGATCCACCTTTTTCCGGTTGAGCACCATGGCCTCAGATTTGGAGGTCCTGATTCTCATCCCAGCCGCTTCACACTCGGCTCCAAACCGTCCCTGTAAATTCTAACTATTGGCCCAATTATCTGTCAACTGTTTGACATAATAGCATTTTTTTTTTTTTTTACACACATCTGTTTACAGATACTGTCATCTCTTTTGTTTTTTGAGCCCCATGATGCCACTTTTGAGGCTTCCAAACAGTAAGTCCACTTCGTTCATAATGGTCCCAATCTCCTGCTCCGTGACGTTTTTTTCTTGGCCTTCTTCCTTGCAATTGACCCAAAAACAGGGCGTGAAACGTTTGCTGAATATTTATAGGCGTGACTTTCATAAACATGCTCGCTTTCAGCCGCTGCATTTATCAACAGCCGCAGGTGCGTACGCTCAGATCTGGGCGGATCTCACACGTTCATAAATCCCACGTTGGATGTTGCGCATTTGGAATATACACCCAAATTGTACACCCTTTTCTGCACAAGTTTCATAAATGAGGCCCATTGAGAGTAAAGTTGGTTCATCCCAGTGAACCCTTTTTTTAAAAGGTCTTAATCATTAAACGTCTTGAGACGAAACAACAAACGAGTGCAGATTTTGTGCAGTGACAAAGTAGAGATGATAAATACTGTGCACCAAAACACAAAGTCATGAACAATAAAAAGAGTAATTATTGTGTTGGGCCGTTTGAGTATCTGCTGTTTTTTATAATGATAATTACTGTTGTTTTTGCTGTCTTTAGACTCTGCTGCGGTTACTATCTAGCCGGAAGCCTCTGTTGTACAGTTATCAGACCTCACTGCCTCATCTGCCGGTTCCACCCATTCAAGACACTCTGAGTCGAGTGAGTTCACCTCAAAGCTTCAACAATCAAACCAATGTTTCCAAAGGATGTTTCTTCAATAGTAGTCATCTATATCTTTATATACTGTATGACATGGTTTTAATGTCAAATTGCCATATGATACAGTAATAACGCTACAGCATGAAGCGGAGAGGAAATTAATACTCTATGCTTTCATGCACAGTAGTTTATTGCAGTATAATTATATACTGCAATACAAGTTGGACACTAGTGTGTTGCACTAACATCCTGATTTAAAACCTTTTACCGCTAGTTATTTACAACATGCTCTTTTTATATTGTAAGTTTTAACTTTCTATTTCTCTAGCTTGTCATTCATAAAGTCTGGTTTTGCAGTATCTGTTGTCAGTGCGCCCTCTGCTGACTGATCCGGAGTACAAGCGTATGACTGAACTGGCCAAGGATTTTGAAATCAACCTGGGGAATCGTCTTCAGCGCTATCTCAAGCTCAAAGCCTTGTGGGCCATCAATTATGTGAGTATCAACGCCAACGCAGATTGCAATACAAAAGAGTAGCAAAAGTAGCAACATCAAAAGCCAGTGCTGACAAGCAACTTCCAACAGATGACAAAGATAACATAAAAAAAGAACTTTCAATTTAGAGTATTGAAAGTATTGTATTGTATAAGAAACTGTCACAGTAGGTAGCATTCGTGTGACATCACAACATTCCGAAGAGCCTTTAGTTGAACGTTGAGGGAAACTGAGCAGTATTTTTCTGTTATTATTTTATAATATTGTGAAAAGTCAGACTTATAGTCTTTTAAAGACGTCTATACGTGGAGACGATATTCATAAAACGTCTGCATAATAGTAGAAATGGTGATGGTGTGTGTCTCTGTGTGGGTATGTACAGTGCCTTGCGAAAGTATTAGGCCCCCTTGAACCTTTCAACATTTCGCCACATTTCAGGCTTCAAACATAAAGAAATAAAATTTTAATTTTTTGTCATGAATCAACAACAAGTGGGACACAATCGTGAAGTGGAACGAAATTTATTGGATAATTTAAACTTTTTTAACAAATAAAAAACTGAAAAGTGGGGCGTGCAATATTATTCGGCCCCCTTGCGCTAATACTTTGTAGCTGCAATTACAGCTGCAAGTCGCTTGGGGTATGTCTCTATCAGTTTTGCACATCGAGAGACTGGACCAAGAATACTTTCGCAAGGCACTGTATATTATAGATTCTATGACAAATTGCTCAAGAATGGTAAAAGGTATAAACAATCCGTTTTTTGTAGATAAAGCTAAGAGCCTAATCTCTCATTTGGCCCTCAGTGTTTAGTCATATTCTGTGGTTCTTCAAAGTTAGGTCAAATCCCCTGAAAACACTGGCAGAACGCATTTCCCTGATCTGAAAATGGTCTGGTAGTCAATGAATCAAAAATAGTGACAATTTCACCATTAAACATAAATGGTAGATAATATTTTTTTTATAATTGAGAAAACTTCATTGTAATAAGAATCATTTGAGGCCACATGTACCCCAATTAAAATAATGTTCGTCCCTTTGTGATGTGGGACGTGTATACATGTGTGTATACACGTCCCACCCTCTGGAGGAAACCCTGATGCTGAAACGCTGAACAAATATGTTCCAACATTAACACGGCTATCATGGCAATGTGAATGGAGACAAACACTTATGAAATAATTCCTTTTGTTTGCTGCTGGATTTGGGTCAAGGAGAGCGGTGGAAGAATACAAAATATTGACTGTGCCACTTTTGGCCAGATTTTTACATACTGCTTCTTCAACTGAATAATATTTTCAGCGTTCCTAAAACAAACAAAGTGATATAACAACATATTTATGAGATAGATTATTTATTGTATATTGTACACAAACAGTAATAAAAAATAAATGCTGTGTCTCTTGTGTCCAAGGTGAGCGACTGGTGGGAAGAATACATTTACCTCCGGAGCCGAAGTCCTATAATGGTCAACAGTAACTACTACGGCATGGTAAATGATCAGAATCAGAATTCTTTTATTGCCTTGTGAGAAATAAGAAGTCACTTCTCTCAACACTTTAGTTTATGTGTTACAACAATTAAACATTTCTCTGGTGTTTGTCGTAGGATTTCCTGTATGTGACGCCGACCTCAGTGCAGGCCGCCAGAGCAGGAAACACCATCACTGCTCTGCTCCTTTACAGACGCAAGGTCAACCGCGAGGAGCTCAAACCGGTGAGAATCAGTGTAACACTATCACAAGGTATTGTGCAAGTTTAAATGACTCGTGCATGATTAGCAGCTGATGCTCTCAAACATCACAAAACATTTATTTATAAATCCAATTTATTTTTTACCTGAAATATAGTTCAATAATAAACAGAATGCTCTTGTAGTCATTTTCTCTTTTATCTGCTCCTTGACTCTCGGGGCTGCATGATTTTGAAGAGATGTTTTACTTTGACTTGTTTGAGTATATGTGATGTGATCTGGGAAAACCCATCACATGGTGAAATTTGACCAACTTAAGATTCTGACACCATCTTAAAGCTGCTTTCAATCTATTTTCAAATCTGTTTTCCTTTTTTTCATAGCAGGTCTGTAACAAAAGTTATCATTATCTGAAGTCAGCTTAACATGGTTTTATGAAACGGAATTTTGAGAAAAACAGGACATTCTAAATAGAATCACCACAATCAAATATAACACGTTAAATTTGAATTACTCTAGGCACACAGTTATTCTAGTCACTATGTTGTAAAGATAAAAAAAATGTACTTTGACTTTTTTTTACTTCTCAGCAAGAAGGTCCTGGGTTCGAATCCCGGTTGGACCAGGGCCTTTCTGAATGGAGTTTGCATGTTCTCCCCGTGTCTGCGTAGGTTTCCTCCGGGTGCTCCGGTTTCCCCTACCACTAAAAATATGTACAATAGCTCTGGCATGTGCCTCCTGTACTGGCACCCCCACTCCCAAAAATAACAATTGTAAACCGCTTTGAGACTCCGATGTGCAGTGAAAAGGCGGTATATAAATAAAGATTACTACTACTACTAGTTGAAAATCAAGAATGTGTTTATTAATTCAAATTTGTTTTACGTAACTTTCCCTCTTCTTTTTTTGTACAGTATATAATGTACAGTAACTTATAAAGAGAAAAACTTCTCTTTATAAGTTACTGTACATTATATATGTATTAGACAATGCCAGTATTATTCTGTAATCATGCAGTATATTATTAAATCACGCAGTAATAAATATCCACGCACAACCAACATGTATTTTTAATGCAAGAGGAAAATTAGGCACCCAAGCTTTAATTTTGTGAGTTTTGGTTGCGCATAGGAGACACGGGAGACCTGCACTTGCAACAAGCTGGGGATTGTCCTGAACGCGTGCCAATGTTTCTGTCTGCGTATGGTCCTGTCCGCGTGTCTATGGTCCTGTTTATGGTCTTGTCCGCGTGTCTATGGTCCTGTCCGCGTGTCTATGGTCCTGTTTATGGTCTTGTCCGCGTGTCTATGGTCCTGTCCGCGTGTCTATGGTCCTGTCCGCGTGTCTATGGTCCTGTCCGTGTGTCTATGGTCCTGTCTGCGTGTCTATGGTCCTGTCCGCGTGTCTATGGTCCTGTCTGCGTGTGTCCGCGTGTCTATGGTCCTGTCCGCGTGTCTATGGTCCTGTCTGCGTGTGTCCGCGTGTCTATGGCCTGTCCGCGTGTCTATGGTCCTGTCCGCGTGTCTATGGTCCTGTCCGCGTGTCTATGGTCCTGTCCGCGTGTCTATGGTCCTGTCCGTGTCTATGGTCCTGTCCGCGTGTCTATGGTCCTGTCCGCGTGTCTATGGTCCTGTCCGCGTGTCTATGGTCCTGTCCGCGTGTCTATGTCTGTCCGGTCGTCGCGTGTCTATGGTCCTGTCCGCGTGTCTATGGTCCTGTCCGCGTGTCTATGGTCCTGTCCGCGTGTCTATGGTCCTGTCTGCGTGTCTATGGTCCTGTCCGCGTGTCTATGGTCCTGTCCGCGTGTCTATGGTCCTGTCCGCGTGTCTATGGTCCTGTCCCGCGTGTCTATGGTCCTGTCCACGTGTCTATGGTCCTGTCGCGTGTCTATGGTCCTGTCCGCCCACGTGTCTATGGTCCTGTCCGCCCACGTGTCTATGGTCCTGTCCGCGTGTCTATGGTCCTGTCCGCCCACGTGTCTATGGTCCTGTCCGCCCACGTGTCTATGGTCCTGTCCGCGTGTCTATGGTCCTGTCCGCCCACGTGTCTATGGTCCTGTCCGCGTGTCTATGGTCCTGTCCGCGTGTCTATGGTCCGCGCTCAGAGCCCCGTTACAGCAGTGCGTTCACTGAGCTGTCACAGCGGGTGTCACAAAGCGGCTGCAGCTGCTCCCGGGGTCAGAGCGGAGGATGTAACGTAACGTTCGGTTTATCAAAACATATCACAATTTTTTTATGTATAAAACTAGTGAATTTCACCTAGATATTTTCAGAAATTAAAGACAAGATGTTATATAATAATTATTTAATGAAAAGACAATTTTGCCAGATAAATGACAATCGACCTATTTTTACTATTTACTCGAAACGTGTCAGCGCGACATCCGACGGGTTTTCCCAGATCGCATCACATATTATTTATTTCTCTTTTGATGGCACATGGTTCATTAATGCGTGAAGGAAAAGTGAAACATGAAAAAGAGATGAGAACGTATTTTCATTATCAACATTGTTGTCTATATCTAGCTTTAGCTGTAAACCTATTCCTCCTTGGAGGGTGGTTGACTGCAGGAAGAAGCAGGGCTTAAAGACATGTTTCTGGTGACCCGGCATGACCATCTATGTCTGTGACACTAAATAAATAATTTTTTGACAAACATTTATAAATACAGCACACAGTATGGCGGATGCTTCACCTCAGCGTGGCACTGCCCTGGCTTACCCGTTGGCTTGACAGAAAAGAACTGGTTGTCCCCCCTCCCGGTGCTCCTGCCAGGGTCACGTCAGTCCATGCATTCACATTTCACAATCACGCTCCATGATTCCTTATCTTGCGCAAACGCTCACTTTCTACACTGTCATACTTCCCGCATTCAACGCTCTCTTCACACCCTCATTTCATCCATACTTCTCGGTCTACTACCACTCATAAAACCATTCGTCACTCTCTTTGCCAATCTCTCTTCATTCATCCTCTGCATATGCGTGTACCATCTCAACACTGCTCTACCAGCCAGGTCACCTGACGCCTGTTCTCTCCCTCACTGTTACATTCCTCATTCTCTCCATCTTTGTCACAACTATCATACTTCTCAAGTCAGGATGTAAAAAACTATGAATTTTCATGACCGACCACCGGGCCTCATTAACCGGTTGAAACCGGTTAACCACGTAGTTTAAAATAGTCCACGTTCTTTGAAATAACAGCCATTTCGAGCGGCGTACTTTTCATGAGAGCAGCTCTGCGTTCTACAGGATCAGAGGCGAGACAGCGGCGCCAAAACCCGCAACAGCTTTGGCACCTTTGTGCACAGAAAACTGCTGTTTTAATCTTCCCATTCTGCTGTGCTGCAGCATTTTTAAGCAAAAGACGGCTCGTTCACATGGTCAGAGCAGCGAGTGACGCGCCGCGTCTCGCAGGTCTCCGCTAAAGTTTAAAAGTGATGTGTGTGGAGCTGATGCCAAGGACCAGCAGCACAAACATGGTCCATGTGGTTTGACTGGAGCCGTGTATTTGCGAGGATTCTTTAGGGCTGCGTGACACAGAGGAGCGCGACAGACCAGTATGTGTGTGTGTACAATGTTTGTATGTATGTGTGTGTGTGTGTGTGTGTGTGTACGATACATGTATGTTTGTGTGTGTGTGTGTGTGTACAATACATGTATGTATATATGTGTGTGTGTGTGTACAATACATATATGTGTGTGTGTGTATAAATATAAGCTCCAATGTAGTTCTGACCCGCACCAGTGTGCAACTAGCAGACGGTAACAGAGGGGAGAGATAATGCATGTGGATGTCCGAAAGTGTGTATGTGCTAGTGTGTGTGTGCGCGCGTGTGTGCGTGTGCATGTGTGCGTGCATATGTGGCGCATGCGGCGTGAGGGTCGGCCCGGAGTTTACTGATACATTGGCGCACACAGCTAGATAGGACCCACTCGTCACATCATGCAAATAGGGCTTAAAATAGCGTTATGAAGAGACCTCCTCTCTCCCCTTTTTCTCTTTTTTAACCGACAGCTTTGACCGGTTAACGCTGTGACGGTCAACCACCGGTTAAACAGTCACCAATTTACATCCCTATTCTCAAGCATTTCATTTCAAACACATTACATTTCCTCCTTTCACTTAAACCCCATGCTTCTTCCACATCATACAACACAGTCAGCATTATCACCCTCTCACCACTGTAAGCAATTTCTTATTTGAAATAAGAAAAATATCCACTGTGCTTCGAACTCAATCCGCTCCTGCCTTTTCCGATTTTGTAACCGTCAAAAGACAAAGGAGACATAGCACTCCTGCTGTTATTCAGTTATTTTAGTTGTATTTCTAATGCTCTTATTAGAGCTCTAAACAGCTGGATTTTATAATATTGTACGATAATTTATTTTTGTAAAGGAAACCATGTTATCTTTGCCGTCACTTATATTCATTTACTTTCTCTCTACCTGTAACAGATCGGACCATTTTGTACCTGACTCAATGCACTTTGCACTTTTAGGGTTAAATATGTTTTATTTTCTAGAGTCGTGTCCCAGGAACGGTCATCCCTCTGTGTGCAGCTCAGTATGAAAGGATGTTCAACACCACACGGACCCCAGGACTGGAGACGGGTGAGACAGACACAGTTCAGTCCAACTCTAGCCAAGACTACTGGCGGCTATATACAGGGCTTAAAGACTTCATGCGCCATGCCGGAAATCTGGCGTGCGTCATGTGACCCGGTATTCTGTTGAGTTGGTCTGCCCGTCGAGATGAGCTCCCTCAGCTGTTAATGATGTAATGCAAACCTGCACTGCGCGTCTCACGGAAGCCAAAGCAAACAAAGATGGCGGACATGAAGTCTGCGAATTGCTTTAAAAGTTAAAACACGAACCAATTAAGACACGAATGTCACTTTTAATGCAATTTGAGGCGAGATGTTGATGCTTCTTGTGTTGTGATATGTGGGTTTTAAGATAAGAGTTTTGTGTAAAGTTTGTTTTAAGCAGTCAACTGCTCCTGTGAAACTACATTGCTGCTGTAACCCAAATCTGATTTGCGCATGCGCAGAAACCCGACAGAATGGGGAAAAAAACTCGGATCTAATGAAATATTTTGTTGAATCGTTTGAATACAGCATGATACATGCATTAAATTAAATTAATTATTTCCATTATCAACCCGACAGACCAGTCACAGGACACGCCATTGGCCTACGTCAGTAAAATGTGCAGCAGTCAACTCGGGGACTGCTATCACACAGCAGCAGTGTGGTTTATATATATATATATATATATATATATATATATATATATATATATATATATATAAATATTGTAGGTATCTGTTTATTTGTAATAGATTAAACCTAATTAATTTTGAAGGGATAAGTTATTTAAACTTATTTATTAATATTTAAGTTATTTAAATCCTAAGGCACCAGTCTTTGAGAAGACAAAGTTTTTAGCGATTACATTACTTCAGTCTCATTTAACATGCGCTGCAAAAGCTTTGTTGACTGTGATTTATTCACCAAGGCAATTGTAATCAAATTAACGCAGTAGTTTAATTCCGTAATTACAGTACACTTATACTATAATATTCTGGGCCAGAGTTTGAGTCATCGATAAGACCCAAAACGAGTCTGTAAGCTCAGTCCAAACAGTTAGCAGCGGTCCTACTTTTTGTTCTTTCCGTTTTGTTTTAGAGAGTCCGAAGTGCACACTTTTGCACACTTTTGCGTTTCGTTCCGTGTGTGATTTATATTTATATAATTTGGTTTATGTCCTCAACATTCAGAAGTTTTGTTTAGACAAACTTGTGTGGTTGCCAGCTTGTGCCTCTCGTGCACTTTTTATCCTCACATATTATTGTTTACTGCTTAGGTTGTTGTTAAAAGACGACTGTGGGTGGAGCTGTAATTACTTTGTGAACATGTTTCGGCCGCAGAGCTGGAAGCCATCAGAACTGTCCCATTGTCAGCCTGGTCCGTCTCATTGACCCAACTCCTCCCACTTTTCAACAAGAACCAAAAGACAAAATGAACATTCTTGTACTTACTGTAATTATTTTTGATAGGACAGAAATTGTTAACAGAAACTATAGAAATAGATTTATTTTTCTTGTTTGCTTACTTTAACGGAAGAGAATGAGCTGACAATGGAAACATGTGTTATTGTGTTACTTGCAGATGTGCTGCAACATTGGCAGGACAGCGAGTATGTGGCCGTGTACCATAAGGGACGCTTCTTCCGTTTATGGGTGTACAGCGCAGGACGACTGCTCACCCCCCGAGAGATTGAGCAACAGATGCAGAGGATTCTGGACGATGACTGTCCTTCTCTGCCGGGGGAGGCTAAACTGGGCGCCCTCACTGCTGGAGACAGGTGCAGACGCAGCGCTGTCGATTTGACAAAAAACATCTGTTATGAGTCTGAATCACATCTTGTTCTCAGTTTGCAGGGTTGGAATGCCAAGAACGTTATAAATTACAAACAATGTTTTCAATTTTGGCTAAACTCTCATTCACCTCACATTAAAGTGATTGTCTGGAGTTTGTCAGAAAGAGAGACAGAGAGGTACTTGATTTGAAAAAAACTACGCAAGCTCCCTCCCCCTTCCTTTCTGATTGGTCTACACCTACGTTTCCGTAACACTTTGAAATGTTAATCAGAGAACACATTATACATATACATTATTAATACACATGAAATGAAATTCATGAAAAAAATTAATGTTTTTATGCACAAAAAAAGCGATCGCGGCAAACCAGGAAGTGCTATTATAATGAATTGCACATTATAGGACACATCTGCAGAGGATCTGATTATGGATATAGGTTCAGTATATAAATGATGATGGATATAGGTTCAGTACATACATAAGTACCTCAGCGCGGATGTTCAGAATTCTTTGTTCAGTTTTCATGTAGTTCCAGAGCCTAATAGAGGCTTGATTCGGAGGCTCCGCGAAAACAAACAACTAAGCATGCGCACAGCTGCGAGCATCAGCGCCGATGATTGACAGCCCTTGGCATGACTCGATTGGTTAACCTCGACGGCACCGTGGATTCTGAACTATAGCTAAGAGCAGGGAAGGCGGGACTTGCCCGTAATATTAGAATTAATAAAATGACTTATTTTATATCAACATAGGGCCAGGAGGTCAATTTAACACATTTCCTAAAATTTGTAATTCATTTAGAGTTACAGACTATCACTTTAAGAAGGCCCTATAAATGACACTGTGTATTTCATTCCCACTAGAGTTCCCTGGCATCAGATGAGAAAGCAGTACTTCAGTTCTGGAATTAACAGACGCTCGCTTGACATCATTGAAAAAGCTGCGTTCTTCGTCACTTTGGATACTGAGGAGCAAGGCATGAGAGGAGACGACCCGGCGGGGAACCTGGACCGCTACGCCAAATCACTGCTGCATGGGAAATGTTATGACAGGTGAGCATATGCTTGTTACTGCTTGTGTTACTGCAGGTCCATACTTATTTGACATACTGCTCTCACATGTTTGACTCTGTACTCTGCGACAATGGATTTGAAATTAAATTAATCAATGAAAGTGTGAGCTTTAGTTTGGGGGCCTTTACATACAAATTACCATTACCAAGTACCATTTCTGGACTATAAGCTACTACTTGTTTCTAGTTCTAGTTTTTTACTATATAGCTTATATAGCGATGCAGCCAATATAGCAATGCGGCTAATATGTGTATTTTGTATGATTTTATGTGTCGTGTCAGAGTTTTCTTTTAAAATGTAGTTGGTTCGGCTTATATACAGATATCAAGCCGCTAGAAGACTGAAAACTCATCAGAGAGATGACCCTTCTGCATCTGGAGGGAGTTGTTTATTTGTTACTGCAGGATGATCAGTGATGATCCTGGACATTTAAGGTTTTTTTAATTTTTAATTTTTAAACGTATGGCTCCTATGTGTTTGTTTTTATTAGATTTCCTGTGTTTGATCTGTTTGATCCTCTGGTCTGTTGTTGAGGATTCAATTATCTACAGCAGGTTCTCAAAGGGCTGGTGAAATGAGTCCAGTCTTAATGAGTTGAGTGTTGTGTGCTTTTGCTTTGTTGGAATGAAATCCTGCAGCCACACCGTCCCTTTCTGGAACCAGTTTGACACTTCTGATCTAAAACAAACAACCAAAGCCCCCAAATAATCCATCCATCCATCCATTTTCTACCCTTTAATCCATTTCTGGGTCAGGGGGGTGGCAATCAGAGATGCCACCCAAGTCTCATAGCACCAGCCCCTCACTGACCCTCTGCAGGTGGTGAGTCCACAGGAGGACGGCTGCTCTCTGAGTGTGAGCATAGCCTTGATCTTTCAGTGGGGGCTTTGGGCAAAGTGGGGTTAAGTGTCTTGCCCAAGGACACAACGACAGCAGTCATCAGTGGGAGTCGGTGGAGAAGGTGTAGAGGTGGGAAATGAACCCACGACCTTCAGGCCTGAAGGCCCATGCTCTACCAACTGAGCTACTGTCGCCCCCAATCCATCCATTTTCTACCCTTTAATCCATTGCTGGGTCAGGGGTGAAAAGCCCCCAAATAATGAAATGGAATATTATACAATGGCCAAGTCAATCACATAACCTGAGTCAGATTGAGAAGCTTTTCACTTGCTGAAGACAAAACTGAAGAAAATGCTCCAAACTGATGAAAATGAACAAGCAGGAACTTGAACCCGACAGAGGCCTAGCAGAGCATCACCAGGGATGAAAGTCCTTGACACTGGCGCCCTGTAATTAGGGGTGGGCGATATGGGCAAGAATAAACATCTCAATATTTTTTTCCCTACTCCCGATAACGATATTGTCACATATCTTTAAAATCGTTCATTTTAGATTTGACACGGCCCGCGGCTCATTTATGTAAAATTATATATATATATTTTTTTTTAATCCGCCACAGCGCCGCGCTCAGCAGTGAGTCCAGTGCGTCTGTAGTGGCTCCACCAGAGCGGTGCTTAAGGAATATCATCTTAAACTACGAGACTCGGCAAAAAATACGGCACTTTGAGCGGAGAATTAAGAAGACATAAGATAAACATTTCTGGCCCTGAAGACACAGCAGTCTGTTTGTGCCCAGAGCGAGAGGTCAGTGCTGCGGCTGTAAAGACAAGCTACCTGTGCTAAGAACATCAGCATTAGCATTGCAGCCGCACAGTGAGAGAGAGTTTGTTAAAACTCTCACAGGCTGCAGACATGGTATGAGAACCCACTCGCTGTCACCAACATGTTGCCATTGATGAGAGACTGATGTCACTGATGTCGCATATTCATTTGTGGTGTTACTGAAACTATCAGAGGAGTTTTGAGCTTTGGTGATGGTGCTGCTGCTGGTGCTGCTGTTGTTGCTGGTGTGTTGGACAGTGTGGACTGGTCCTGCGCCTGGTACCGATGGTAAAGACAGGTGTAGTGACAAATGGAGGTGATGATTTTTGGACATTTGACTGTGTTTTACACAGAGACACTGCTGCAGTCGTTAAGAATGGATCACGTTATGGAAGTTGTTTTGTTCATTTCAACTGAATCATGGTCAGTTTGATGTTTTCTCTCTGATAATAACATAAGTGGACCTTACCACACTGAAGATGGTTAATGTGATAATAACATAACCATGGACCTTACCACACTGAAGATGGTTAATGTGATAATAACATAACCATGGACCTTACCACACTGAAGATGGTTAATGTGATAATAACATAACCATGGACCTTACCACACTGAAGATGGTTAATGTGATAATAACATAACCATGGACCTTACCACACTGAAGATGGTTAAGCTGAGGTGCTGTGTTAAAGTGCTTTTTTTCTATCTACCTACTTTACCTTTGTGAGTAAGTTTTCTCTGTAATGAGCCTTAAAACAAAGCTAACATACAAATATTAATATACACATTGTGAAATACCATTTTCAATGTAATATTGTACACGAAATACATTACATTATTTGCACTATGAAAAACTCAGTTACATTTAAGTTTGTAACAGAAAACTGAGTATTAAAGGACAGTGTTTTAAAGGAAGTTTTAAATAAATGTGTTTATGTGCACAAAAAGTTGGACTTTGTACCGTTTTTGGGTATTTTCTGGTCCGGCCCATTTGAGATCCAATTAGGTTGAATGTGGCCCCCGGACCAAAATGAATTTACACCCCTGATCTAGACAGTCAACATGCACAAACACATACTGCCCTGCACAGCTTCAGAAGTATGAAGGGATCTGGCTTTTGGCCACTGTTTATACAGTTGGATCAATGCATTACATCAGCCAGAGTTGGCCCCAAACCAGAGCGAGAATGAGATAACAGGAGACTATTCCACTGTTATTCAAGATCATTTCTGATATTTTTCCAAATCTTTCAGGTGGTTTGATAAATCCTTCTCCATTGTTGTCTACAAGAACGGAAAGAACGGTCTGAACGCTGAGCACTCCTGGGCCGACGCACCCACAGTGGCTCACCTTTGGGAGGTACGTTTGTAGAGGCTTTGATTTGTATTAATTTCTGAAGTTCGAACTTTTGTCTGAGGAGATGGATGAAATATGTATATACAACATCCAGAGGAAACACATACAGATGTAGGGTGAGAAAATGTCGATATCACACATAACTTAAGTTATGTACCTGATATCGGAGAATTGGATCAAAAACAACCATGTAATAAATACAATTATTGATAATAGCTTTATTTAGGGGCACCAGGGAATAACTCCCAACTGATAACGTGCATATGACGTCACAATATCAGTTAATTGGCTCATTTATTGATTAAGTAATCTCATAAGTCCTTTCATTATTTAATTAGCTAATTAGTCCAATTCTCTTCAATAGAATCTGAAGGTAGTGAATTCTTTTACAAATCAGTGACCCAATTTCTGGAGTTAAAAGTACAAATATCACTTTCAGACAAAGATGGTTTTGTAGATTTAATGAAGTATACACAATACAGACTAGATATGAAATATGCAAATTGTCAAGAATAACATGAAGGAAACGTTGATTTCAAGATACATTGTTAAAATGCTAGGCTAAAGTGAGCTAAGCAAGACCTTTGTCTATGAATGGATTGGTATAGGCTGAGGCCTGCATGTGTTCAGCCTTGGTAAGAGAAGTATTCTTTGAAGTATAGGTTTTAATAAAGCCAACAACTGTGTGTAGCAAGAGAGCAGATCATACAACCAGAATAGCCTTTGGTGAATAGCAGTCCTTGGGTCTTGATGGTGTTGGATGGAGGCTTCTTGTCCACGGGCAGAGCCCAGGGAGGTCTGGTCACTCCGTGGTTCCAAAGCAGACTGGTTTTTCTTCCCTGTGGGTCCTTGTAAATCTTCACATCTGGTAGAGTCGTTGGGGGAAGGGTGTTGCCATGGCACTTATCTTAAGACATTCTTACCCACAATAAAACCTGAACCACAAGGATTTACACACAGTGGAGACAGAAGTTATAATATTTCTCAATATACAACAAAATGTCTTTGATTGAGGAAAGAGGTCATTTTAATTTCTCCTACACAGACACGGGGAGAACATGCAAACTCCACACAGAATGGCCCTGTGCTAACTGGAAATTTAACCCAGAACCTTCTTGCTGTGAAGCGAGTGCTAACCGCTGCACCACCGTGACAAAATTAATTGTCCCATTTCGGATGTTTCCTGAACGTGCTCTTCATGTACGTGTTTGCGTTATGTTGCTGACAGAGACAGACAAACCCTGAGAAAAAAGCTCAGATTTTGGTTTTGAAAAGCTGTCTGTGTGCGTCCTCAGTTCACTTTGGCCACAGATGCCTTCCAGTTGGGCTACACGCAAGACGGACACTGTAAGGGAGAGGTGGACCGTACCCTGCCCCCTCCGCAGAGGCTCCTGTGGGACATTCCAGAGGAGGTAAAGCACACAATGAAACTTTAGTGTTGACAAAACTCTGCACTCTTCATTTTATTGTGTTTTCAAATGACTATAGTGAACAAAGGCTTGAAATAATACATAAATAAATACATATTTAAAGGTCTAATAAAGATAAGTATAAGACAATTTTTTTTTTCTTCTTACTGTTTATTTGTCAAATGTTTGTTATGCTTTATTATTTCTTTCTTTCAAATTCCACTGTTTGATAACTGCCCTTTGCGTCCGTTTGCATTAGATGAATGTACAAAGTATGTAGGAGATTCTTGACATACTGCTGTGACAAAAGGAATGTCCCCCACAAAGACTCTCTTCATTAATAATTGGCAGCGAACAGGAAGTTATTTGACCTACAAACCAGAGAATGATCGTACAGGTTTCACTTAGTGAATGGTGTTTGTGTTTCTCTACGACAGATGCACATTTGACAAAAGTATAGTGTGAATTCAATCATACAATTTTCATTCTTTAGTAGTAAACCAGAGTTTCCAGATGTAGTTTTTTAAATATTGTGGGCAAACGTCCCTAAACCCTAAAAGTAGTCAAGTTATCATGTGTTTTCAAATAGTAATGGAATTGGCCATTGATGCCTGTAGTCTGCAAAAATTATAAAAATATATTTTGGAGCTGACCGATAAAAATAAACCAATAGGGTTCGTTTATCCCCAACGAACCAATGGGATGCGTTTACCCCCCTTTACCCTCTTCCTGTTTCTCGCGTTATCGGATTTTCTAAAACCTAAAAGGACTAAAAAGCCAATTTCACCACTCACCCAGTCTCCCTGTTGTGACAAAGAAAAGAAAATGCTGGATGTTTGGTTTGGTGGAGAGGAGAGGGGAGGGGGAGTAGTTTCGAGTTGGTGCCAGTGACGTAGGCTCATTTATGTAAAATTATATATATATATATATATATATATATATATATATATATATCCCAGGCCCGCCCACTTTTTTGATTGGCCCAGGACCTGGCCCACCCTGAGAAAGCTTGCATGATTTTTCTCACAATTTTTTTTCTTTTATTCACTCTTCAAAAAAATGCTTAACATTGACATTCAAACCAAAGCCTTTAAAAATGTCTTAATAAATGATTAGATGTTCACAAGCCGCGCCTCCTCCTCGCTTCCACAGCAGCAGCACGTGACCCTCATCTCTCTGCTGTGATTGGCTGAGTTCCACCTGCACTCAAAATAGCGAAGCGCCAAACTCTACGAGTAGCTACTGTTTACTTTCAGTAAAGTCCGTCTGGGAGCCCTTTCTGAAAAGTGATCAGTGAAGCCGTGTAGCCAGTGTCAAGAAACGCGTTTCCCCTGAGCCTCGTAAAATGTGAGTAATCAGAGAAAATGATTGTGGATCTATCTCCATTCATCACATTTACATAACTGCACTGCACTGAAACTCAGGCTGCACACAGACAGAGACAGAACCGACTCCATTTGAGAAACGGGGGGTTTAAAGGCTGAAACAATACTTCCAGTGTTCCTCCACTCTGTGTGACAGTCAGACTTCTATATTGAATATTTTTTTGCTTCTGTAATGTCATTGATGGGCTGTGCCCTCTTAGATGCGTGTGTGCGCAATCGCGCTGTTCTTTTGGGGTCTTGTTATAAAACATCCATGGTCTCAGCGCACAGAAAACTCTGTCCTGCACAAAATAATAACAGCGTCCTGTGCCGCACAAACGACACAGCCGCGTGTTTCTACAGTTATATGGACCGCAGTGGATCTGTGCGTCCAGGCCCCATTCAGAGTCATAGCTCTCTGTCTGTGACGATGAGGAACACTGTCCGTGAGCGCGGACAGTCTGAAGCTGCGTTTGATCCAGAACAGAGCTAGGACCAACCTCACTCTGCATTCCGCGAACCGCAAATGCGGACTCGGTCTGGCCGTGGACTCGCGAGCAGTGTCTCACAAGCGCTACACCAGCTGCTGTGGTGTGTGCGTTGAGCTACACACACGCACATACACGCGCACACACGCACACACACATGAGGGGACACTTGAGTCTGAAGAACAGGAGTCCTGCTTACGTCTCTCTCTGTCCAAAGTGCCTCCATCACTTTGCTGTGGTTTTATTGTTAGTGATGATCTTTTCAATAATGATAAGATTCAGTTCAGCTCAAAGGCCTAAAATAAAGTTGGTTTTGTGGTAATTTGACTATTAAGATAATAAATGTATGTGATTTGTTTTATAATGCGATATATATATTATTTTGACTAAATATAATAATGTATAACATTTATTAAGACTCTAAAGGTTAAATACTGCCAAATATTTTCCTAAATCTACTTCAATTTACCATTGTTTATACTTTAGCTAATTAGCGCCTATCCACTACAGTCTATGCTGTTCACTAAAAGCTGTCACACCGAGGAGGCACGTCTGCAGGTATTATTGGATATCATATTGATTTTTCCTCTGGCAAAAGTTGGCCCGCCCACTTTTCTCCAGGCCCGCCCTATTCAACATTTCTGCCTACGTCCCTGGTTGGTGCTAAGGCTAAGCTAACAACATCGCTTACTGCACCTTTAAGCATTGCACCATTGTGTTTTATTAAAGACATCTGGAATATTGCAAACAATCCTTCTTCAGTCCTGCACCGGACCTGTCCACGTTCAGCGTCCACTGGTCCACGTTCTGTAGCTAGCTTAGGTCCTGGATCATTAGCCTGTCCGTCCGGAGGAGCGGATCCCTTTCTCAAATGGGTCTCCCTCCCTGTGGGTTTCCCTAGTTCTCCCCAAGGTTTCTCACTTTTTCCCACTGGGTTTTTTAAGAGTTTTTCCTTGTGGATGCAGGAGGGTCTTGTTGGACAGTTAGTGTCCAACAGAAAGGATTGGTGATGATCAGGACACTTTAGCATTCTACAACATGTATGGACATCTTTTTGTGTGTGTGCTTTATATTTTTCATGTGTTTAACTGTTGATTTTCTGATCTGTGTTGTTAAGTCCTCTGAGATGACTTCTGTTGTGACTTAGGGCTATACAAGCAATAAATTGTATTGTATTGTATTGTAAATATGTCTCTTGTCAGTGGACAGTTCTCAAAAACACTGTTGCTGTTTTCTTGCAGCTGCCTTGGCCCCAAACTTGCTTTTTAAATGAAACATTGCGTACCCTACACTTGAACATGATTAATTAAGCCTTTCTCCATGTTTTCTCTGCAGGTCCAGACACAGATTGGCAAGTCTCTCGCTGTGGCCCAAACCCTGGCGGATGACGTGGACTGTCATGTGTTTCCCTTCAGACAATTTGGCAAAGGTCGAATAAAGAAACTGCGCATCAGCCCAGACGCCTTCATCCAGATCAGCCTGCAGCTCGCATACTTCAGGGTACAGAGAATATCCCGAAGTGCTGCATAGACGCTATGAGCACCTTTTCAAAGCATACGAAAAAAATGAGTTTTGTTTTCCATGTCCATGCGCCCCACAAAGAAGCCTCACTAGGATCCAGGCCAGGGGTGTCAAACTCATTTTGGTCCGGGGCCGAATAAAAAAGATAGGAATTGATACGGGGGCAAACTAACAGGGATTTCCGTTTGTTATGATTGATTTCTACATAATGAAGGTATTTTGACATGACTTTTATGTGACATGGGATTCACTATAAGGTTTTTATTGATTTAGATCCAAAACTGGACCAAATATAAATTGAAACACATTGTTTCCAAGGCCCTAACCATCAATTCTGCAAGTTAATAATTATAGTTGAAACTCATAAAAAGAAAAGAAAAGATCTACATAACCTTTTTTTAAATGGCCACTCTATACAAGTACACACCATGGGCAGTAAAGGGAGGGAGTACGTTTCCTCTGTAGTAGAACATTAACCATTTACATAATACATTTACTTTGTATAGCCCTAAATCACAACAGCAGCCGTCTCGTCTTCCTGAACACATGTAATGAGGTGCAGGGTAGAGACGGCTCCCAACTACATTTTATTTCGTTTATTTAAGAAAAGTATGCAGATTGCTGTTGTCCTTAATAAGAACCAGCAGAGGGTTGTTAAGACACACTGGCACGTTTTGCATTGGAGGTTTCAGACAAATCTATATTTTGTTGATATCATTAAGTGATGGTGAAGTGTCTGCTCAATATCCCATTGAGCACATCCGTCTCCAAGATCTCACTCTCCTCTCCTCCCTTCCATTTCTTCCTGAGTGTTAAAATACTGGGCCGTAGTGTTTTGGGTAAAATAACTTCTCATGTTTGGCTTCTGCTTAAGGCTCAATTATGATGTACATTTTTCATTGCTTTAATCAATTAAGTTTGTGTAAGCTCTCAGTCGTACAGGGATTAGTCAAAGCAAAGGAAGGTTTCTCACCCATCATCTGCACTTCTTAGCAGGTTTTCCCGACGTTTCGTCCTCAATCCAAAGGACTTCTTCAGGGAATGAATTCTCAGACCGCGCGTTGGAGATTTATAACCTAATCCTGATACTAACTCATAAACAATCTAAGGTCTGTTTGATGTAGAAGGGAGCAGGTCTAACGGCCCTGCTGAGGCTAACGACCCTAACTCATTAGCATGTCACTGACCTTGTCCCAAGTTAGGGCGTTGTTTTTAGGATGTCGTCATAGATGCGAGGCAAAACAAATCTTAACCCTCCTCTGTTAAGAGGGGTGGCTTCTTTCACCCCTCTCTCAAACCAATTCTTCTCCCGAGCCAGAATTTTAACCTCTGTGTCATCCACCGTGTGGTTGGAGGCCTTGAGGTGGAGATGAACAGCCGACTGTGGCCCACTAGAGTTTTCTCTACGATGTTGGTAAAGTCGTTTTTGTAGTTTGTTTAGTTTTTCCGATATAGTGGTCAGTGCACTCCTCTTCACTACATTTAATTGAATACACCACATTGCTCTGTTTGTGTCTGGGTGTTTTGTCTTTGGGATGCACTAATTTCTGTCTTAACGTGTTGAAAGGTTTGAAATACACAGGGATTTTGTGTTGCCTAAAGATTCTTTGTAGTTTCTCTGAAACTCCCGCCACATACGGTAAGGACACTCCTCTCCTCCTACTTTCTTCTGTCTGTAGGACTGTGTCTCTGGCCTTTCTCGTCCTTTGGGCTTTAGTAAAAGACCACTTGGGGTAGCCACATCTGGAAAGGGCTCTCTGATCAGACCTTAGATTGTTTATGAGTTAGTATCAGGATTAGGGTGTGGCTAATCACACCCATAGGTTATAAATCTCCAACGCGCGGTCTGAGAATTCATTCCCTGAAGAAGTCCTTTAGATTGAGGATGATACGTCGGGAAAACTTGCTAAGAAGTACAGATGATGGGTGAGAAACATTCCTATGCTTTAATCAATTAAGTCAATCAAAAATGAGAAACATCTTGGAGGCCCACATTGAGGGAGGAATCCGCTCCTACGGACGGACAGGCAGTAGATCATACACAGACATCAGTTCCTCAAATCATTCTAGTATTTCTATAACACCTTAAATGCATCTGCCAGCCTTTTCTCCAAACGATCCGGTTTATATGGTTACAACACAAACACGCAGTAGAAACAGTTCGATCTACTTTTGCACACCGGTTTAAAGGCTTAGCTCTACATCAAATTCAATCGGGCAAGGCGAAGGATCCGGTTTTCATTCGTGCTTTGTAAATGTACTCAATTGATCATTTTGCAACAATTTGTAATCTGGCCTTACAATGATTACTTTTCAAACATCCAGGACCGCGGCGGTTTCTGCTTGACGTATGAAGCCTCCATGACTCGTCTGTTCAGAGAGGGCCGCACTGAGACCGTCCGCTCCTGCTCCAACGAGACCTGTGCCTTTGTCAAAGCCCTGGAGGAAGGAGAGGTAAAATACAGCAGCTTCAAGCGACTGTAAGATTATAATTATGACTGTATGCATGACTTTTATTGTGTGATTGTGTGGTTTGGCCAGGCAGAAGAGCAGTGCAGACGGCTGCTCAGGCAGGCGTCGGAGGGGCACCAGAATCTTTACCGTATGGCCATGACGGGAGCAGGCATCGACAGGCACCTCTTCTGTCTCTATGTGGTCTCAAAATACCTGGGAGTGGATTCGCCATTCCTCAAAGAAGTAAGAACATGTCTCAACTGTTAAAAAGTTAAAAAAAAAAAAAAATTATACAAATAGGGTAAAAGCTAAAGCAACATTTATTTAATACAGAGTAAAGTAAGTATCTAGTCATTTTGATAATCAAGACTAAAACGGATTCATGGAACAACCAAATATGCTCTTATTAATTATTTCATGTTTTTTTAAATGATTGATGCTCATTGACTTGTTCTATGGATAGAAACAAGTTGCAAGGAAGTGTCTACTTTTTGTTTTTCCTTTTTGCACTTTACTGACAGCAGAAAGAAAGGCTTTAGCACAATCTTTGAAATTCACATACCTCAGCTTTAAGTATCTACTTTCAATACAATAGTTGCATTTTTTAGTATTAAATGGTCCTCCCCAGACAATTGTACGGGCTTCCAAATTACTTCCTGTTTACATTAACTCATTGACTGCCAGCCATTTTTGATGACTTCACTGATTTTCAACAGAATATTGTGTGCTATGATTATGAGAAATATGAAAACAGAGTCTAAAAGACTGGACTGTCGACTCTCAGCAGCAAATCAAAGTTTGTCTCTAGCTTGTTTCGTTCTCCTGTAATCAGGGATTAAAATTGAAATTAAAATGAATGGATAATAATGAGATTGCTGTGAAAATATATATAATATCAAAGCAGTGTCAGACAAACACACAGGCTCTGTTTATAAGCTTGAACCAGCCCTCGCTCCCTCTCTGCAGGTTTTATCAGAGCCCTGGCGCCTGTCCACGAGCCAGACCCCCATTCAACAGATTGAACTCTTTGACATCAAGAACCACCCTGACTACATTTCCCTTGGAGGCGGATTTGGACCTGTGAGTTGTTTATCCTTCTCTCGGTTCATTTAGTTTTTCAGATATGGCGATAATCTCTTGTTTGCCTGAACTGGTGGAGTTTTTGTTAGAATACTTTTTTATCTGCAGGTCGCCGATGATGGATACGGAGTGTCATACATTATTGTCGGAGAAGACATGATCAACTTTCATGTTTCGTCAAAGCACTCCTGCAAAGAGACAGTGAGTTACATTTGGTTCTTCTATATTTGTATGACAATTTTATGGTTCAAGTGGTTAAACTTTAACATGATGTTTCAACGGTCATTTGGATTTTGTTTTTTTATGGGAATATTTCCGTTACCAGCCCGTTTCAAAGTTTGGAATGTTCTCCCTAGAGTGACTTCTGTTTTTTTCCGTAATTTTGTTCTCTGTGAGCTCATTCCACTTATGTTTCCTCTTTCATCTATAGTGTCGTTCCTGACAAAAGCTTGTGTGTATATACAGTACTAGTGAATTCAAATATCACTGATGCAAGCATGTGTGAGGGCCCTGTGTGTTTTCTATTCCAAACAACCTTAATCAATTCATTATGTTTCACGGTTCATTTCAGTTCCACATTACATTTTGTTTGTTTCTTTGTCTCTCACTTGCAGGACTCACACAGGTTTGGCGCTCAGATTCACAAGGCGCTAGAGGACATCATCACGCTCATGTCGGGGGAGACAAAGTCCAGCGGTGCGTCCAGGGGATCGTCTCAGCCCAAGAAGCAGCTCTGAGGATCTCACACGCACACACACACACACACACACACACACATACACACACACACACACATATGGGGGTGGGCAATACTGACAGCAACCTCCCTCACAATAACCACACAATAACTTTCTTAGTGTTTTATAATCACGTCTGTCAACAATAACACATGCCATACTGTATATTGCCCACCTCTAGCCCCACAACTGGTCTCTTTATTTAGATCTTAGGGTCTAGACTTGAATAACACAAACTAAAGAAAAAATTCACTAGTTTAAAATACGTGCACGTCCAAACACTGATTATTTTTAAATTTCCTGTTATTTTGACTGTCTGACTTGTGTCAAATCAGATGCATTTGTCATTTCATTGTTCTCAATAGACCAATATTCAGCTTGTTTTTCCAGTTTTTTCATTTGCATTTGTGGGAATTATTCCACATATAAAAGGTTTACACTGTGAGGGACATTCAGGTGACCAACACAAATGAGCGTTGTGTGTTTAAAGTTTGTGTTTTAAAGTTTAAGTTAAAGCGTTGACTATATGTGTTTCTTAAGATTGTTGCCACTAAATGATATGGGATTGTCATTCATCCTGAAATGAAAGTAGAAGCAAACAACTGTCGCAAAGAACAAGCTTTCTTTTGCTTTATGTAAATATGTTTTAGTATGAAGCGTGTCTTGTATATAATATTGTGCTTTATTGATAAACTGTAAATGTAAAAGGCCACTGTGTAAGCTTTCAGGTAGAATGTACAGAACGTTCTGGTCGCCATGGAGATATTAGTGCACCGCAAAACAGCTTAAAGGTGTCCTGGAAATTAGCGTGGACCATGTTTGTAAAGTAAAAGCATTCACTGTGTAACTCCAGTGTTTATCCCAACTATTTAAAGCCGTGGGAAAACGATCGTATGGCACACCACCAGCTAAAAATAAACTCAGCAGCCTGTATTAAGAGTGATTATTCGTTCCACAGAGGGGAACTTCCGTGGGACAGAAATTCCCCTCTGCATCGCCAGTTACACAATGGTAGGAATGAGTAGCACACAGCACAAGATACATGAGCGATAACTCTTTGCTAAATAAAATAAAAAAGTATAAAATCTCTATCTTTAGCAGTTCAAAGTCATTCTCATCAAAGTGTAGTAACTAGAAAATGAAACAGGCACGGACAAGTCTTTCTATGCTTCTCACATAATTTCTTCTTTCTGATTGGTCAAGGCACTCTAACGTCCCACTCCCCATTGGTTGAAAAACAATGGTTTACTTCAAATATATGAATCCATTTATTGAGATCCTTCTGCCACTTGCTCTATGTTGCTTGGGCTGTTGCAAGAGTTCAGTTCAGGCTGCGGTTTTGTGCTTACTTCACTCTGGCGCAACAAGCTAAATTCACCACACAGTCCATGAAAGAGTACACAGAAGATGCTTTTACTAAAAACGACTTTTCTGGAACATGTACTGCAAATGAATGTGTAACTGTCTGACTCTGAGTGTGTCCCGGTCGTGCGTAAAGTCAGCTGTGGACATAACAAATGAAGAGTCAGACATTCATTACACACACATAGGTACTGAACGTGCCTATTGTGGGTTTGTGTTCATCGCAGAGGGAACACAACAGGTTTTCATCTGTTCTAATATTTTAACAAGGATTACAAAAGCTGTTTTAGGGACTCCCGGTTTTTTATATTGCACAAAACTGGTCTCAGCAGGAAATGAAGGCTGATACTGCCACCCCTTATGGATGGTGTATTTTCTTACCCAATGGGTTGCGTTCATGTTGGACAATTCTGTTGCAGTGGACGGGCAAGTTAATACAACTTAATGGGAAGTAAGCAATTTTGAAAACAAACGTCTGTTATTATTTGATAGTGATTAGATTGCCAAAGCCGCCATATTATTCTCGCGCATAGGGTTAGGGTTTTGACCGATAGAATTGTTCATGACATACAAGTTGTGAGCCTTTGTGACCGTTTCTTTTTCATGTGGATTGGCTCAGGAATGACTTAGCTCTAACTCTGACTAGAAGTTTGACTTTTGACACTTAACCATAGTTACCGGGACGGATATTTCACTATATCACAATTTAATGTTATGAGCTCTTTTGAATGCATGAACGCAACCTATCCCAATCCTCACCCCTGCGTTTTAACATCATACAATGTGTGCCTCTTGTTAGTCCCAGGTTTACAATACAAACTCTTTAATCAATACAGTTTTAATACTTACCTTTGTAGCCTTCTTTTTGAATACTGTATGATTAAGATAGCTGTGGTCTTAAAATTTTACAGCTACATCTGCAATTACATTACTTGGGTTCTTCAGTAGTGCTTCAACAGGTATCCATCCCACTCCTGGCTCAACTTTTAACCTGTAGCCACTTGTTTCCCGACTCCAGTAAATTCCATAGCTGGACGTGAATGCGAAGGTGATGTCATCTACTGTACCTCCTAACTACTGGTTCTACTTTATTACTATACAACATTTTACTGCAGAAACTAATGAAACATGCTGCTGGACTAAAAAACAAAAACACAATCAAACTGACTACTGTGCCTACTCCACTTCATGGGCTAGACGGACAGCCCCTATGTGCCCCCATGTACCTTCTGTATGTGCTTTAATGGCAGTATGTGATTGTACTCATTCTGTCTGCGGTTTTGAGTTAATGTTACTTTAATATTAAGCTTAATGTTTCACTGGGGGAGGTGCAGCTTCTTCACCGTTAAATTGTGACCAATAAAGAGTAGATCATTTTCACTTGTGTCTTTTGTCCTTGACTTTTACAGATGAATGGATGTTTTGTCGACACTTTAGATTAGCCCTCACTAACTAACAAGTACTTTACTTTACTTTATACTTTATTTAGTGATAATTAGTGTACCCCAACCTAGCCCACATGGGAAAGTGTCAGTACAGTGAATATTCTATTTGGTGGCACGGTGGCTGTGTGGATAGTACTCTTGCTTCTCAGTAAGAAGTTACTGGGCTCAAATCCCAGTTGAAAAATTCCAGTGCAAAATCCCTGAATGGAGTTGACGTGTTCTCCCTTTGTCTGTGTAGGTTTCCTCCAGGTGCACCGGTTTGCCCTACCACTAAAAACATGTACAATATCTGTTTCATGCGCCTCCTGTATACTGGCGTCCCCGCTCTGTGGGGAGTGGGAGACAAAGCGTTTTGGGACTCTGGTTTGTGAAAAGCGTTATATAAATAAACTTACTACTGCTATTTTTTCTGGTTGTTAAATGGGAGCTGTTGAAACACTTTGACTTGTTTTACAAACGTGAACAACAAATGATCGAATAATTATATAACATGTTTATTGAAACATTTGTGGTTTTTACGTTAGATTTAAATAATACAAAAATAATAATTAAAAGTTCTAGTATTTGGAATTCTTAGGTGGACACCAAAAAGGGGCGAGGAGAGCGGTACTTTACTTTGGCACGCGGGGATTTAAAAGGATGAAAGTGAAAGTAAAAAACGTGCATTAAGCATGGATGTATTATATTAAGAGTGAGTGAACGCTAGTGATGGCAATATGAAGCCCCATGAAGCCTTGAGGGATAGCAGCCTATTACTCGGCCCATGAGTCGAAGGCTCAAGGTGAATCATGCTCCACTACGCCATCATGTGGACAAAGAAATACATAACACTCTTAAGTGCTTACAATGAATGGTGAGATCTAATGTTAAAATGTATATTTACAATCTATGGTCTAACGTGTTGTGTTTGAAATGATGCTTCATGAACTATGAACTATTTGAGTCTTTCAGTCAATTGTGTTGATACAACAAACACATCCAAAGTAATACAGTTCTACAGAAAGTGATTAATGGAGGAAAAACTACCAAGAGGTGGATTAATTAAACACAACAAACCATTTATTCCCAATAAATAAATACATTTACTTTGCAACACAAAATTTATTATGGGTAGACCGGGATTCGAACGCTATATCTTCTGCTTCGGAGTCCGTCATATACCGACTGCGCCACACAGCTGTTGTGAAATGTATTATCCAGCGTATTATTACTAATAACTTGAAGCCTTGATATATGAGGTTTTACTAAAGTGAAACGTTTTTAATTGTATTTCATATGAAGTAGTTTCTCTATACTTAGTACAGGACTGCTCCACATCACGCACACACACGTACGCACACACACACACGTATGCACACAGAGGCAGACGGGGACAGCCATACAGTCTATGGTACAGCCGCGGATCACAAAGCACCTGTCAAAGCAATGCACTCTCCGAACTATATGAAGCACTATATGAACCGTCACGTGGTGCGGCCGCTACGCGAGGCTTCGAACGTCACCACACACGTGACCAATACACGCCTCGACCCACACTTCACAAGAAACGCCCCCAGATTACTCGGTCCACGCTTCGAAGACTCGGTCCGCTCAGCACATCACTAGTGAACGCAGCGAGCGGAGGATCAGCAGCAGCTCCTCACGGTCAGTCCTCTTTTTCTACACGTTTGCCTTATCAACAATAGCAGTGCACGTGTTATATTACGTGTAGTTACAAGTAGAAGTAACGCACGTGGATAAATAAGAGGCGTCTACCGATTTTCATGAATACGTTAGGATTTGTGTAACCATGTTTCTGAAATCACAAAACAGGAATCAGAAAATCTTAGTTGACAACGTTGGGTCTTGAATACGGTGAATACTCGAGTAAAATCGTAACTGTGACGAAGTAGTTCTCAGCTTGATCTGTGTATGTAGAATTCATAGTTACCTAATGTAACTTAAGTTCTACGAATAGGTGCGTAGTCCCTTAGGACTTCGCTAGTGGGATATCACTCGTGACCCCCAGGTCCACACGCCAGAGAGATCAAAATAATTTGCTCCAATCTACAGACTGGGAGGTAGCTAAAATAGCGGACTGGGGGTTCTGGCTACTACCGCTGCTCATGGGTGGGGAGCCTGTTTTGGCCATACACTCCAGGTGAAGGGAATTTCTGGTTATCGTTTGTCGCTTTCCGTCCACTTTCGAGCACAAAACAGTGGATTATACTTATATAATTTTTTTCCATTTCTTGTTAAAATGCATCCTATGCAACCAGTTACTGTGTACGTGACTGCCTTGAACACTTAGTGGTGAATCTCACTGCAGATGATGTAGTTACATCAAAGAAAAAAAAAATGTACATAACAACACTCTCTCCGGGATTTCAACCCGGGACCTCTCGCTTCCATAGCGTAATCATATCTCTAACCATCAAGACCACATTATGTATCAAACAACGAGCCACACATATCACCCCCAGAGATTCCATTTTACAATTTGATAATGTGGGCCAATCCACAGCGACATCTAACTTAGCCTCCCAGACGTATGGCTAATTATTTAGAATACTCCAATGAATATTTCTATGTCCTTCAACTTTAGTCTGGGTGTGGTGCTCGGCACGATTTGAACACGACCTCTCGCACCCATCTTATTTGTTTCATTTTGCGTTTACGAGCCTTTTTCTGAATCATAATTTTTTATCTAATAACCTCTCTATACTGTTGTTTGCTTTCTTTTCAGTGCTTGTGCCAGTGATTTTCTCCACGCACTAAACTATTCCTCTGTAGCACTTTCAAGTGAATGTTTTGCGCTCATATTGAATAATCTCTGAGCAATAACATTCTCTTCTGCTAGGCTTTTGGTCTCAATCGAGTCAGACACTTCTCTTGTGTATTTTTTACCTGTGAATTCCTGTTTTCACCCTCGGCCCGAGTCTACTCCGTAGAACATTTTTAACACATAAGTCTTTCATTGCATTCCAACCATATTTCTCATATACAGTCTCCCTGGTGCTTGTATCACTGGACATCTTCTCAACTAACGACCCTTTGTCTCACTTGTTTTTGTTGCTGTATTATACATACCTCTATATCGTGAGGATTTCCAATTAAAGAACAACTCACCCTCAATTCCACTTTTTTGTTGTCCGGATAAAACTTATTAATAATTGCCTTTAGTGTTGTCTCTTTCCTTTTCAGTGATTTTGGACATTTTATCTTACTTTTCTAAATCCAATTTGTTTGTGTACAAAACTACGACTGGTTCTCGCCTCCTCGTTAACAGCAATTTACTACTTTGAATTTAGTGGTTGCAAGGAGGTGCCATCATTCTCACAGTGCCATCATCCGTCACCAATCTACACTTGTAAATTGGCTGTACCCCTACACGAGTGGCCTCGTAAGGGTTGGGGAGTTGAGTTGATAAACGAGCTTTTGTTCACAGATTTATCTTTTTGCGTTATTAAGTTAATAATTAGCCATTAGTTTAGTTTCTTTTTAGTTATTTTGTTCACTTGTTTTTGCACTTTTTGTTTTTTGCGTTAGTGTTGGCTTTTCTTTTTTGGTTTTGTGATTTTTGTTTACGTTAAAGTACTTAGATTGGAGACTTGTTTTTTGGTTTGTTTTTGTGTGTTGGTTGTTTGGTTTGTTTTGAGTTGTTTTGTATGTTTGGTGTGAGGGTTTTAGTCGTAGGGGGTTAATGGGATGGACTGTAGACTTAGATATTGGCAATTTTTAGGAGATTTGATTGAGTTGGTGAACTCTTGCACGACAATGTGTTGTATTCATGGGTCCGGGTTGACTACTACCATAATTAGAGCTTGTATGGGCTTTCTCCAACAGCCGTGTTTAAGAGAGAGCAGTCCCCTACCTGCTCACTCAATCCCTTGGCTACCGGGGGATCGAATCTCACTGGGCAAGTTAAATGCAAAATTTAGCTACTATGGTTTTCAACATTTTTTATTATAACGTGATTTGGGAAGTGAATAATAAAATAAAATTATTTTCTAGGGTGGTTGTTGTTTAATTGTATATTGGTTACTGCATCGTCATTACATCATTCCGTGTATGTAATACCTACTAACTTCTCTTCCGATCCTCACAATACCAAGCCCAATATTTGGACGAGCGCTTTTGCTACTTCCTCAATGGGTCTGGCCATCCGCCACACGCCATTACCTTGGTGAGTTAGCAGCATAGTGACACTCACTTGTTGGTTAGTGGGTTTTTAATAGGAGGAGTGTTTATATACCCTAACGCTCAGTCGCACTACAATATCAATGTTACGCCGCTCGGTCCAACTGGCATTAATACGCACCAACTAAGCTGTTTGTGATTCTGATACTTTTCATTTTTAGAAATACTATGTAACTGTGTCTTCTCAAGCATCTAGACTACAATTTACTGTGTTCTGGGTGCTTAACTTACTACATGTGCATGTCTTTAGATGATTCCATTATCTCAGGATAAATTTTCTGGGACTTTTCGCTATATCTGTTAGCATTTCATATAACATCAATCCAAGTTTAAATTCAGATATTTTTTACCCTTCTTTTTGTATTCTAATAGCAATAGTGTATCTATTTATTCCTTCACACTACTATGCATAATACTGAAGCATAAGTCAGTTAGGTAAGAACTGGCATTTTTTTAACGATATGTAATAGATGATACTGTCTTATATTGTATATCATTCAGGACAATATTTTTATTCAATTTTTTTTTTTTCTGTTTGGTAAATTATACATGGAATTGGCCTGGTCAGTCACTGTGGAACTTCGTCTATTGATTCTGTCCTCCCATGGGATAAACTCCTAAAGCAATTGATATTTGGTGGGTCTTTGGCATATTGTTGCATTGTGTGCTTAAATCTGCAGATGCTTTTACGAATCCTTTTTGTTTTGTACACACCAATGCAATAGTAAATCTCTTCAGTCCATTCTTGCAATAATAGAGCCTTGTTGGAGGTTACATTGCCTTTGCACTACCCATGCAACCTCCTCACCGGGTCAATAGATCCTTTCTGTGTCGCCCTACCCCACGACCATCTGGATGGAAGTCAAGATCCCGAACTGTACTGGTAAAAAAGAATTTAACTTAGATATACTGTAAATTATGTTAACCTAGGTTTTTTTGGGTATTCGTGTATTTTTCTTTTACTTTTTCAGCTTCATGACTAAATTATTATTTTCGTTTGCAATTTATACTACCAAACTATCCACCACTTAAACAATATAATTCATTGTTTTGTGGATATTCTCGGGCTTGCCGTATGATGTCCCTTTGGCACCCGCATTTGTTTAGTTCAGGGGTGACAGCGGACACTCTGCTCCGAGGTGAACACTGTGGTCTCACATGATACTTCAACCTTTGGTCCACCACCTCGTAACTACATTTCCCGCTGGGAACCTACAGCTCTGTGCAGCATTATTTTTACTGGCACTTCTATTGTCAGTTTTCATAGGTTATCAATACTATTTGTTATTATCTTTTCCATATCTAAAGTTGTTACCAGTTTCACGTTTATGTTTCATCAGGCCTTCAACGTCAGGACTGTCCTGTCTGTTTTTTTTAGGCAGCACCATGCTCCCTTCCCAACTGCAAGGCAGGTCACGTGAGGTTGGTACGGTCTTGAGCTGTGCTGTGGCTTTGACACTGGTGAATTGCTGAATTCATACTGGTTTCGGTTCCTCTTCGTCTTCAGATGTGGAATATTGGCTTAATGATTAGTTGTCAGATTTAGACACTCTGCGATATACTCTACTACACTATAATCCTCAAACTCATCGGTAAATTCATTACACTTGTTTTTCATAATCACAACAAAACATTTGCCTCAAAATCATCCACATTGTGGACTATATGTGTGGCAACTATCTATAGATGTTTCCTTTGGTAGTTTTTATGAATATCTTAGTACAAATCAAATTTGTTTTTCATTATGTATTTCTTAATAAAAAATGACAACATCGCTACATACTTTAATGTAACTGTTACTACATAGAAAATTCATGCCCATCCAATTTCCATTGGAAAATAAATTTATAAAGTATTGTATGTCCCATTTGAACTAACACCCAAAGCACCCCCCACCCATTACTTCCTAACAGTTCGATTGGAAGTATAA